>PVIU01031539.1:0-14680 GCA_004026605.1 Ondatra zibethicus
AATGTTTATTTTTGCTTTTGTGATTCTTGTCTACTATTTGCTTTTGTTGGTTTTGCACACATATTTTATTTAACATTTTCTACTTATTTAAAATTTAGTTAGCATCTTTCTAAGTTCTTAAGTGAAATCATAGGTCATTATTTTTAATTTTTCCCTCCAATATATTTAATGTTCACATTTATATTAGTTGCTTCCCATAAACTTGACATTTTCTGTCTTCCCCTTTATTTTTTCCTTCTTAAAAGGTATATTATTTTGTGTTTTCATTTGATACATAGGCAACCCTTCAAGTGACTAGTCTAATTTTAAAATACAGTCTTGAGCTTAGAGTGATTTGACTAACTTTTTTTTTCTTTGAAATTTAATGCCATTTTTATAAAAGAACAATCTTGGTGTGATACTGCTCCTTTGAAACACACTGAGATTCATTTTATGGGTAACCATATGGTATCTTAACAAACGTTTGATGTACACTTGAGAAAGAAAATTAAGCTCTTGTTCATTTTATTCTTGGTCAGTTAAGGATCACCATCTCGGGCATCTTTAGACAGAGCTTGGCAAAGCAGTCCCATCTTGGGACATCACTGGTGTCATACCACAAGGAAAGGAGAGCACAAACAGCACCCAAGAAAGACTGTTTCTAATTCCTTTTCCTGTGCCCATTGCTCACAAAACGTTTACAAGGTTATTTCTGTGTCAGTCTAATAAGGCATACCTAATACTCCAATATAAAGGAGATTTTAAAAAATACAAATATCTTTATCGTGACTTAGGAGACATATTATCAGATTTATATAATGAGTTGATACTATCTCCTTATTATCTCTCCAATTAGAAGTTGCTCTTTAGTCATATGCAGCCCACACAGTTGTCCAAACTACTCTCAGAGACCATCTGGACTACTGCAAAAAAAAAAAAAAAACTTAATAGATTTGTCTGCATCCACTTTGGCTCCCTGACAACAGTTATAGAACTCAGCAAAAAATCTGACCAAGCCATATACTTTCCATTCTTGCCCTGGCCACCTTTACCAGAGCCTAGGCACTGAACAATCTTTCATAGCCTCTACATGCATTAGTTTAACATGAAATATGTAATTATGATATGTGAATCCAGTCATGGCTTGCACTGTTACACAATTTGAGGTGGTTCCCAAACATGCTGTCCTTCCTTCACCAGTCTTGGGGTTTCTTGGTGTCTTAGTTTAATGAATCTATAACCCCATCTTTAATAAAGGCTCTTTGAGATAGGATATCCTTTTCTTTGAGCTTACCCTGTCTCACTTGAACATTGAGTTCAAGTACTCCTAGCCATGTTATTCTTATATCATCTTTTGATTTTACTGACAATGGCTATCATATTTTTCTTTTCCTGTTCTTATGATGAATAATATTTAAAGCTACTTAAAAGAAAGTATTACTTTTTCCATTACAGTCAGAAAATGTTTAACAAAAGAAACTAAGGGAAGGAAGACTTATTTGGGCTCACAGATCAAGAGTATAGTTAACTATAGTGCAATACTCATGGTGGCAGGAGATTGAGACAACTAATCATACTGCGTCCATAATCAGGAAACACAAAAATGCAAATGTTGATTTAGAGTGTTGTTTCTCCTCTTTACTTAGTCTAGAATCCTAGCCCTTAGACTGTTTGTTATCCATAGTTAGGGAGTGCCTTTCCAATTCGACAATATGAGCTAGAAACACAGACATGCATAGAAGTCTGTCTTATAGGTCTATTCTAGATCCCATCAAGTTGACAATAAGTATACAGCATCAAAGGAAAGAGTATTTATTTTGTCTCATGGTTTGAGGAAACATGGTCTTATGGGACTCTGTGGCAGTAGGGTTGTGTTACTAGAACCACAGACAATTTAAAGAACCAGGAAGCAGAAACACAGAGACCCAAGGATAGCTACAAACTTCAAAAATTTCCCCTCCAAAGCCACTTTCTCCAGTAAGACCACACCTCCCCAAAAGTTCCACAACTCCGCAAAATAGCACCACATACTTCCTATCAAGTATTCAAACACAGGATCCTATGGGGAACATTTCACATCAAAATTGTAATAGCATGGGTATTTTCCTGCCATTAATGAACCATGACATTGAATTATTCATATTACTTAATTCAGGACCAAAATTGGCTATGGTCTATGACACACAATTCTTTCATTTCACACTTAATTTTGCTAATAATAATATTAATATTAATAATGTTATTAATATATTGATAATATTAATCTATATTAATAACTATTAATGTAATATTAACGTATTATTATGTCATTACTTTCTTACCAGGATACTTTAATCAACATAAAACATGCCTTCAATGTGTATCACGTGTATTAACTTTGTACGCTCACTGGTTTATATATATTATGACTCTTACTTCTCTCCTATAGCATTAAATACAGGAATTCTCTCTGTGTTGCTGTATTAATACCAAGCTCATTTTCTCACTAAACCTCCCTGCTATGATTACCAGTTAACTGATGAAGAAATCTGTTTGTAGCTGAGTCTTCTCTTATGTTTTTGTAGGCAAGATTCTATAGGTCCATGGATGAGTGGTAGCTAGGTTTCCATAGCTCTGATGGTAGTAACCCACACCTCCTTTTCTATCAAGTGGCATTGCTGTTTCCTTATCTTTCTTACAGATACAGGAATATTATAATCAAGACAGCAGTGACCCATAAAGTGAGAATTAAACCCCATTTCCTCTTTCTTCAAAATGCCAGTGCTTTATTTCTTGCATGTACCCAAGCTCCTTGAACAAATGGATTGCATTCAAGGTCTAATTTTCTGCCCTGGTTTTAGAATACAGATTTTTTATAAAATGCCTTCCTCCTACAGACAACAGCAAAGACTCACTGCAAGCCTCAAGTTCTATGCCAGCTCTTAGCTTTGTGCAAGAGCTTGCCAGGCCTCTAACTATTTGGAGTTGGCAAAGCTGTTTACTTTCAAGCCTCCACTGTCAATAGATCAAGTAGAAACATTGATAACTCAATGAAGCTCCAGGCAGCCTGCCCATCAGGAGCATCAACATGATACATTTCTATGTACAGGAAGATTTAGCCCTAAAGCCTAAGTAAAGAGGAACTCCTGGTTTTGATCCAGAATGGATAATAGCACTGTCCACTCTTGAACTTGCCAGGACAGGGAGAAATCTGTGCAAACATCTATCTTGGCTAAAATAGCCTCATGAACCACACAGAGTACTAATAGGCTTGGGGAATAATAAGGATGAACAAATAGCCATAGGGACTGGAGCTGAGATTCTCAGTTGATGGATGAAAGTAGCAACTATACTCCCTCCTTAACAGTTTTTAGTGAGAGATTCTGCTATGTGGCAGGCACTTAGCCATAGGTGATTTTCAACATAGTCATAGTCTATGGAGAAAAAGAAGCAAAGCAACGGAGTAAGTAAAATAATCACAGTAGTGTTTTGTTATCCCTACCAAGGATTGTGACCTTGGCCCTGCCTGACCACCGTAAACCTCACAGCGAGTTGTGCTGAGACAGATCTGCTGCTGGCTGCTTTTCAAAACTTCTCCAAGCCAGGTAGAGCAGATTGTAGCACTGTAGCTGTGATGGGACTGAGATTTATTGGTGTTGCTACCTATGATACCACTTTTGAAATTAACTCCAAGCGGTGTCAGGAAACACATTAAAATGTTACTTTCCTCAATGTTCTCATCTAAAAAAAAATATCTTTGGTTACTCTTTTTGAGACTTCACAAACCACATGAGATGACTCACCAGGGCATGTTACATAAACCGACCATTGCATTTATATATATTTCATTAGGATTCTGACACTCATTCCTCCTCGATGTATTCCCTGAATCTATTTCCCTTTGTTTCTATGTACCTTAAATGGCTCAGCATCTTTCTCCTTTACTGTCCCCAGCTTCCTTCTCTGCTATGTTGCAATCTCTTGCTAAGTAAAGACAGAAAAGTCTTCAAATGAGGGCTCACACTCAAGTTTTTACTAGATAATAGGATATCCATCCTAAGTAATTTGTTTTACAATGAAATATTGTGCTTTAGAGACACAATGTACCTTTCATTCTTCAAATTTTATACTTTCTCAATGGTTGCACTTTAATTTGGATTCTCGAATTTCTTTGGGGCAGTTGTTTTATCTATTAAAGCACAATGAAATGCTGCTATGTCCAACTCAAAGTCATCTATGGTTGTGTAGATTATTTAGGGGACTTATTCACATCATAATCTAGTGAAAGTCACTGGATAGTTATATATTGGGCATTCTGTGCAACTGTGTGATAGTCATATCTAAGTCTACTTATTTTATTAAATACCTGCTATGAAATTAAAGCATTAAACATGACAGTGAAGGAATTGAATATGATGAGAACTAAGATTTCCTCTACTAGCATCACACATTAAGAATTCTATGTATTTAATGGCTGAGACGATGACTCATTGGATAAAAGCTTCTGATGAGAAAACCTGGTGATCAGAGTTAGAATCCTGCAATATACATTACAAAGATAAAATGATAGATGTGGTTGTAATGAATCTATAATCCCAATATTCCTAAAGTGAAGAAAGAGAAAGAGATTAGAAAACTCCCCTGAAGCCTGTAGGCCAGCTAACTTACAGTATATAATAGTGTGGGAGAAACAAGATGGAAGATGAGAACTAATTCCTGAGAGTTTGTCCTCTGACTTCTACATGAATCATGAGCACACACACACACACACACACACACACACACACACACACACACAATGCACACATACACACACACATACACACAGACACATGTAAATACATATATCTTTTCTGTAAAAGAATTTAGGAAAAAAGAGCTCCTAACTTCGTCTTGATTGTAGTAATGGACTAGGGATTCAGGTTGAAATTAGGTGCTCTAAGGACTGCTCTTGAAACACAGACTCTGGCACTAAACTGAGCTACTCTTTAGACAAAGACAGGGCCAGCTGTTAGACTGAGTTGCCCCCTTGTTTGCCATTAAATCCAGTCATTGAACAAAATCCTTGTGTCATTCGATCGACAAAGAGGAAATGCAACTAAGGTAAGATCAAAGATTTAGTTTTGTCCTTGTGTTTTTTATAACTAAAGTGAGCAAGTGGGAAGAAGACCATGTCACTCAACGGAGTATTCACAAATCACTACTGTGGCTGGGTTTTTCTGTCTCTCTCACTAGACTGGCCAGGAGAGAAAATCTTTCTATCCCATACATCCCTGTCTTTTTCTTCTGCCTAGCCTTTCCCCTTTCGTCTTAGAAGATTAAAAATGAACACTGGCAAATTAAAATAGATTAAGCATCTGCGAACCTATACAGTCCATAAGCTAACTTTATGCTTCTTAAGGTACTGTTTCCAAACTAATGATTACAAAAATGATGTTTTACTGACTCTGTACTATGACACAAAACTTCCATACAGTTATCTGAATGATACTAACCTAAGCGTTCTTTTCTTCTGGCTGCCAGGATTGTGGAATAGCATTGGGCTTTTATTCTCTGCTATAAGATGGCATTGACATGCAAAGGAACTCAGATATGGAACATAGGTGCTGTGCATAGTGGCTTTGCTGCATGTATTCAAACACCAAATAGCCTTTAGAACTCTAGACAAAGTCAAACTCTCAGCTCAAAGTTGTAGAAAGTTGTGAGAAACCCCCATGTCCATTCATCCTTTCTTCCCATCCCATTTAGCAACCAGTTTCAGGCCAGAATCATTTTTCTTAAATCAGAGCATCCCAGAGTATGAACCTCTCCTTTATGGGATAAAAGGTAGGGGTAGGACAGTGAGCATGTTACACCCTTCAGTGCATCTTCTTTCTCTGGGAATTAATTGGCCATTTTTCCATTTTCTATACTTTTATTCTGTTCTCTTACACCATGCTAAACTTGAAATTTAATTCTAGGCTTTCTAACTCTCCTTCCTAAGGGTCCTAGGCAGTTCTCCTATCAAACCACTGCCTTTCTCCCCTAGGTCAAGCAGTCTCTGTATTTAATGATAAATATTATTACCCAGTCCAAGGCCTTGACTGGCACTTTTCTATGCCACTGGCCTTTTTTCAAAATCACCTGTGATTTTCATGAGGTTGTGTTTGTTGTTGTTGTTCGGTTGATTGGTTGGTTGGGTATTTTTTTGTCCCCAAACCAAACAATGACAGGAAAAAAAATCAAAAGAAAAGGTATTCTGTGAAACTAGACATGCTTTCAATCCAGCTCTTAAAAAGAAAAACCTAGTTTTTTCATTCCTTTAAAATATTATGAGTGCTATCTAGGACAGCCGTCAACCTATCAAATAGGTGTAACTATTATTATATTACTGGTGAAGAAATTGAGATTTTAGGTCTCTTGTAGATGTAAAACTTGTAAGTAAAGGAACCAGTATTCAACACTAAAACAAAACAAAACAAAAAAACCCAAAAAACTCTGTTGTATGAGCAGCAGTCAGGTCAATACATGAGGTGACACTATTACTTATGTCTTATCTTGTCCTTTGTGCTGCCATGTTTAAAGGATAGCATTGGGTTGTCGTTCTATACCACAACATAGCAACAATGAGCGAAAGGGCTCATAAATAAAGACATCCCAGTGTTATACTTAGTGACTTTTAACTACGTCATGTGCTCAAATGCCAACTGATACTTAGAATGTCATCCGCATGCTGTCACTTGAATCCGAGTTACAGAATGTTGTTACAAAGCTCTGTCCCTACTTGTCCTTTTGTCCCATTCCTTTCCATATCAGGAAAGAATCATTTCACAAGCATTACTCCCTATTCTTAGAGCAGTTAGACACTTCCAATTTAAAGCCTGCTTAATCCTCCATGACTTCTAACACCACACGTACTCATTCACACATTCCTTTACTACACATCTTCTGTCATCCAGGAACTGGGATATACATCAAACGACAGTCAGAAAAATAACTCTCTAAGGATATTTCCTATTGATAGTGGTTCTGCCCTTATGATCTAATGACCTCAAAAGGCGACAACTCCTGACACCATCATCTTCGGGATTGGAATTTTTACATAATAATTTTGGAGATATGTGGGCATTCTCTTTCCATAATGAGTGTATCCCTACCTTATGTTTCTCTATACTCTTCTTCTTCTTTCTGCTTTGTAGAGTTTTTGTTAATATCATTCATAATTCATGATTCATTATTCATATTTCAGAGGATTGCTTGATGGTGAGGTATCAATAAATTAATACATTCAAGTTACCATTGAAAGAAGTGACAAATGACTGATAAACTGATATAAAGATGAGTAGGTGTTTCTTACAATGTTTCCTTAAATTTGTGAATTGTTGTGAATAATCATTACATTAACAAGAAATGATGGAGAAATAGGCAAGTTAAGCGTTATTCCTCTTTCCAACCATTCCTGGCTCCTAAGTCATGATGCCTCTCATGGACATTTATGATTCGAACCATATGGATTTTGCATTGCAAGCCAAAGGTATGTATATTCTCAGTTTATGGCTACATCTCAGTTTTTGTAATGATAAATCATGAAGTAATACCTCTCTTGGCCAAAACACATGCTTGTATTAAGGCATTGACACATCAATGACAGGTATAAAACAACCCTTCTATTCTCAAATGAAAGGTTCTTTTCTCTATGAATTGTTTGTACCATATCAAGGCACAATGATTCCTCTGCTACTAAAGCATGCACAAAATTCCATTGTACTTGATGAGTGTATGCTCGACTATCTACCTATCTACCATCTATCTACTATCTATCATCTATCTAACCTTTCATGTATCTACATATCTATCATAAATATTAGGTAGTTTTCTGTTATTAACAAACTAACAAAGATGAACACCATACTTAATCTTTACTATCAGCCTGTTTGGAGTGACAGTTTCCTAGGATATAAGTAAAGCATGCTTCTGAAAATGTCTGTGAAGATGTCTCCAGACATGATTAGTTCATGAGGACTCTGGCTTAATACATGTTCAATATATCCATAGATCCATAATTTGAATGGAGGTGGTAAAAGTAAGAGTGTGGGAATGACTTGGAGGAAACTGGTCACTGGAAAACGTCCTAGAGGAATATCTACTGGCCCTGACTTCTTTCTGATTTTGTTTTTCTCTGATGTCTACAATGAGTTTAGTAGCTTCTGCTATGTATTTCGCCACCATGATATTCTGCTCCATTGCAGGCTCAGAGTCAACAGAGTCAAGAATTATAAACAGAAACCTGTAAAACTGCAAATGAAAATGTCTTTCCTTCCTTAAATTCTTTTTATGTCTAGAATTTTGTCCCATCAATAAGTAGTCTGACTACTTATTTGTCTGTTATTTCTTTTGACTCACACTTTCAGAACTCTCAACCTATGATCTGTGGAGTTTCTGCTTTCAGAACTGTGGCAAGGCAGGATATCATAGTGGGAATGTGTGATGGAACAAAGAAGCCCATCTTGGCAGTCAGAAAGCAAAGGGATTGTGAGAGAGAGAGCCTCCCAGTGCTCCTTGAAGGTATGTATTCATGACCTATCTTCTTTCCATGAAACCTACCAGAAATATCCCACTAGTTTCTAATAACATCATGAACCGAGGACCCAATATTTATCATGGGAGCCTTTGAGGAAGACACAAAATACAAATGTACACACTATCTACCTCCTAATCAGTCTTGCCATGAAAGGAAAGAGGCCTGAGAAGCTGAGTTATTTCTTGCTGATATCTTCACTTCCTTACAGGATTGGTCTTAAGTAAATATACTGGAGCTAAATATGTAGAGTGCTTTAAAGTCTGAGAAAATATATCATATTAAACAAGTTAATAGGTTGTGAAAAACATTTTACATTTTAGATAGAGTGGCCAAATATTTTTCATAGAGGTAACTGTCAATGGTGTAAAGGATTGAGATATTGGAGTAGGTTTGAGTTCAAAATCCAAAAGATTGTCGTCACCCTTCCCCTCTATGAAAGAAAAAAAAGATTGGATTTCTTAAAAGAGTACAGAATCCCCTGTGTTAATAGTACAATGTCCTGGTTTGAGCTTAACATTTAAGAAATTGTCATCACCCTTCCCCTCTATGAAAAAAAGTAATTGGATTTTTAAAAAGACTATAGGATTCTCTGTGTTAAAAAGTACAATGTCCTGGTTCATCCTAGCTGATGATGTTTCTGTGGTCTTTGGCCTGGATCACTCCTTCCATTGTTCTGTGCTCTCTTTTCTTGTTTTGTTTCTCAAGGAATTTTGGGTTCTTCTTATGCAGACCCTCTATTTAAAGTAACTCTAATCATCCTTATGTAGGTCCCCAAAGATTTTCTAGACTTTCTGTACTCAGAATGCAAAAATATAAATTTCCTATTCTAAGACATTCTTTATTCGTTAGGATGAGAATTGTTTTGCCTGCAAATGACAGAAATTCAAATTTAAAATTCACTTATATAAAAATGAACTCAGATGATTACATAATCAGAAAATCCCAGAGGACTTAATCTGACCAGGCAAAACTGGATACAGGGCTTCAAATTGTCAACAGCATTTTCTGTCTTTCCCTCTTGGTTCTGGCTGGCATTTCCTGTGCCTTGTTCTCTCTCTCTCTCTCTCTCTCTCTCTCTCTCTCTCTCTCTCTCTCTCTCCCTCTCTCTCTCCATGAGAGTAAAGATGATGATAATCTGTTTTAGGCTTCTTCTGTCCTCACAACCTTTACTTCCATAGGAAAGGCAGGGCCCTCTGCCTACAAGCATCCACAGAAAGCATTCCCAACAGTGTGTTCATCAAACATGTTTGAATTTGTGTACCTGATTCTGGGCTTATATAGTTTGAATGTCACATGTCTCTTCTGAAATTTGCAAGGTCAACTTAATCCTTACTTTCAGATAGGAAGAAGGAAGAAGGCTGACCTGGCTATGGCAGTTAGAATCAATTTGAGAAGGGGTAAGAAAAGGTATCAGAGCAGCCTCTGTATTTGAATAGCAGTAGCTGTATAAGAAGAGGGAGAGTGGTTTGGAAGATGGATCACTTAGCAGGGTGCCTACCATGTATACATGAGGACCTTCGAAAGGATCCCAAGCACCCATATAGGAAAGCAAAGTGTGATCTTACACATCAGTAGCCCTATTAGGGAAAAAAGGCAGAGACGGGAATTCCTGAAACTTTCTGGGCAGGCCAGGTTAGCAAGTGAATGAATATTAAATACAGCAATAAGATACCTTGCCTCCAAAGATAAAACAAGGAAGAGGCTTGTTGTTAATATATGGCTTCAAGACACCACAAACACACACACACACACACAAGGAACGAAAATATTAGAACACATGTATAATGTACAATACCTCCTGTCTGTTACCGTATGACCTTTTTCATTGGACTGACAGCAAGAAGGTCATTCACAAATGGACTGCCACAAGCATCAGCCAAGTAAATGTTTCCTTTAAAACTTCTCCTTTGTGGAATATGCTCTTAGCCACAGATTACAGGTATGTGGACCAATCATAATGCAGAGAAGAATCAGTGGCTCTGTGAAGTTGTCTTGTACATATTTGTCAAAGTAAATTTTAAATTTACATCTACAATGTCACATTTATTGATGTCTTGTTCCTAGCTTGACATCAGTCACAGTGAGTGGGCAAGAATATTTCCATCAGAGAGACACTGCAGAAGCAAGAGCTTCAGATTAGACTTCAATGTTTGAAGGAGTGAGCTACCAATATACTATCCTTATTCTCATCTTTAAAAAATGTTGTGTTTCATGATTTATATCCCCCCAGGATTATATTGAGCTTGGAACATTCCAAAAATGTATCAAAAATATATCCAAAAGAAGTGGCATTGATCATATTTAAAACTTTTTCTTTGTTCTAATCACAAATGGGAAAATGGAAGTATACCCTGCCTGTAGTTATCTTCAGAAAACTCAGGAAAGATGATAAGTTAGCTACTTTTTGTCACTGACAAAACACCTGAGAAAGTGACTTAAAATGAGAGAAGATTCCTTTTGGTTCATGGTTACAGGAGTTTCAGGCCCAGGTCCTCTGGTTTACTGATTTGAGCTAAGAGATAAGGCAGATTATCATGGCAGTGGGAGCCTATGGCTGAAGCAAGTGTTAACTCATAGCAGCAAAAAAAAAGAGTGGGGGAGGAATCAGTGCCAGACATTCACACCTCCTTCTACAGTTCCTAACAATTTTTAATTGTCCCTTGGATTAGGTGTACATGTGCATCATAGTCCCTTCTTCCTTCTGTTATGCCCAGGGGATGAGAACTGCAGCATGAAGATATAGCTGCTCTAAACCCTGGAGAAACATCGAAGATGATTTATTGAGGGCAACGAAAGCATAGACAGATATAGGATAAATTTTGGTGGTGCAGAGATGTGGTAACAAAGCATTCTGGGGATGCTCAGGGTGATAATGATCCAGAAGAGACAGCGGTCATGGGGACAGTAGCCTGATATCAGCAACCAAACACCAAGCAGATTATTGAAGTAGTGTCACAGCAGGAGTTAGTAAGATGTTCCCATAGGACTGGGAAATGCTTGCCAAACATACTGTGCCCTGGGTTTGATCTCTAACACTGGTAGAAAACATGTTCTGGTACTCTATCAAACCCCAGTGTACTCAATAGAAGGCAGTCATGATCAGTCATGGGAGAGAGCATCTAAAAACCCTCCAGGATCACTGTGGTGGTTTGAATGGAAATGGCCCGCAAAGGCTCAGAGGGAACAAAACTATTAGGAAGTTTGGCCTTGTTGTTATATGAGTTGTTGGGGGAACTGTGTCACTGGGGATGAGTTTTAAGGTTTCAAATGCTCAAGTCAGGCCTAGTATCTCTCTCTTCCTGCTACCCATAGATATAGGTATAGAACTCTTGGCTCCTTCTCCAGCACCATACCTGCCTGCATACCACCACGCTTACTGTCATGATGACAATGGACTAAACCTCTGAACCTATAACCCAGTCCCAATTAAATGTTTTCCTTTATAAGAGTTTCTATGGTCATGAAGTCTCTTCATAACAACAGAAATCCTTACTAAGATACTCACCAAGAATATTAGCACATGGAAACGTAGAAAATAAAGGCCTTTGGATAGAAGTCAGCCACCAATTAATAAAGGTTAGGGTATTAAGAGAAAATCCACGACTGTTTTTAGTGTTGTGTTTGTTGGTTTGTTTTGAAACTTGACATAAGCTAGAAGTATTTGGGAAGAGGGACTCTCAATTGAGAAAATTTGGCTTCTAGGCAAGTCTGCTGGCATTTTCTTAACTGATTGACATGGGATGGCCAAGCACACTGTTGGTAGTACTACCTAGGTTGTATAACAAAGCAGGTTGAGCAAGCCCTAAGGAGCAAGCCAGTAGGCAGCATTCCTCCATGGCCTCTGCTTTAGTTCCTGCCTCCAAGTTCTTGCCTTGAGTTCCTTCCCTGAATTCCTTTAGTTATGGAATATGGCCTGATGGTTATAAACATAAAATCTTTCCTCTCTAAATTGCTTTTGGTCTTGGTGTTTTATGAGTCCTTATCCTCTCTATTCAATGACATATTTTATATTGCTTTTTAGTCTTCAATTGAAAATAGACTTTTTTTTTCCTTTTTCTCTACTCCTCCCAGTTCCTCCCTACTTCCCCTCCCATCAGATTCTCCCTTTTTCTTCTGTCTCTCATTAGTATTTGGTGTTCTCATAAATGTGGGCTATCTAGTCTCGGGTTCTTGGTCACCCGAGCAGTGTTGAGCATGAGTTACATCTCATAGAAAGAGATTTAAATCAAATCGATACTGGTTGGTTACTCTGATAAATGTTGTGCCACCATTACTCTAGTATATCTTGAAGACAGGACACCATTGTAAATCAAAGATTTGCCTATTTAGGAAGAGCTCCCTAGCTACCCATTGGGTTCTAGGCTCAAAGAAAGTAGAAAAAGATCAGAAAGAAGGCATGATGCTGTTGATGGGATGTGCACAAGCTTATAACTCTGTGATAAATAACCCATTGGCTACCTTAGGGAGAGAAAGCAGAAAACGGTGGACCCAGCACCACTCAAGGGAAGACTGAAGAAGAGAGTGACTAAAGAAGCAAAGTCATGTGTGGCCTTGAAAACAGCCTGGGTTGTTTCAGGGTTCCCATGGATATCCCCTGTAAACAAATGAAGCTTCCAGTAACAGGGAATAGGTTACATCTAATTGAGTTATTGGCCATAGGGGGTCCTCAGAGTGGTGCAATGTTGTGTATCCAGATTCTTAATATTCACATAAAAACATGATATAAAAGCTTTTTGTAAATAGAGAACAGAGCAAACTAGAAATCTATGTTTTTGCAATAGGTGTTCATCTGTCAGGAAACATGCCCTATAGAGGAGTAGGACACATCACCAAATGCTATAATTAATTGATTCTAGATAAAGGAGATGTATTGAATAGTTAATTATGATGTTCATGTCAACAGAGCAATGGCCATTCAGTAGATAAATTAATGGGAAAATAACTCCTGTTACATGAGAAAAATATGACCAAAGAAATTCCAGCTGTGCTAGCAATAAATCACAATAATTTGCAAATCACCCCAAATACCAAAGGTGCAGTATAATTTCCCAATAAGAATAAACATTAAAGCATAATTAGTTTATCTTAAAAATAAATGTGTTTATATGTTATGTACACATAAGCACATATACACATAAAATTAGTATTTACTCATCACTAATTACATCTTATGAAGGATAATTATGCATCTTGAATTTGTATTGATTTGAATGACACTTAAAATGCATTGTGTTAATTTTCAGAACCAAGCAAAATAGAAATTAGAGACTCTAAATATTTGTTTACCGTTCTTATTATCCAGTAAGTGTGAATAAATACAGAATGTGAGAGGAACATGACACAGAGTGAATATATGAATCACTGGAATGTTGCTGATGTTTTCCGGTTATAACTTGTTAAAGCCAAAAACATATACTGGCTCACTTATCCTGTCTCATGACACAAATACTAACTTTCTACAATTCTGATCTTGACCTACCTGCTTGGTAACTAGACTTAAATGTTTAAGAAATTTCTAATTATAAGGAAGACATTAGGTAGAACATAAATATAAGTAAGGCAGTTCTGTTTCCTCAAGAGATGGTCGATTTACGGGTTTATTTCAACAGGCATGTATTAAGAGTTACTCCTTCCAAGGTCTATATTAGTAGCTAACTAGTTATAAAAATGAACCGATGGCTACTTGTTTCTCACTAATCAGCAGAATACACAAGTTTTAAAATGTACTGTACAATTGACTCTTCAGGTTCTTGTGATCTTTTGTAAGGTGTCTAGGAAAAGTAACTCTAAGAATATTTCTATTCATTCTTTTAAAAATTTAGACACATATTTCGATAATATTCACCCACTCTTTCCCAGCTCCTCACAGCTTCTACTCCCCCTTCCTATGCACTCAACTTTGTGACCTCATTTCTAAAAGCCTGCTAAGTCCTATTTGTACTGCTCATATATTCTTGGATGTTTGACCAACCAAAAGAATGTGGTCAACCTACCAGAGACCATACCCTTAAAGAAAACAGACCCTCAGACTCCCATAAGCCATTAATTTCCAATAGCACCTCAGTTAATGTTGGAACTTATTACTAATTTCCCTATCCATGATGGGGTTTGGTATGGCTTTATCTTGAGCATATCTTGAATGTGTTGTCACAACTACTGTGA
>PVIU01031540.1:0-14663 GCA_004026605.1 Ondatra zibethicus
TGTGTGTGTGTGTGTGTGTGTGTGTGTGTGTGTGTATGCCTGTACATGTGTGTGCAGATTTTGGGGCATAGGTATTAACATATATGCACATTTACACATTCATGTACATGCCAGAGGACAACTGTTTATTTCCTCAGGTACTGTTTGCCTTGTTTTTTAAGAAAGAGACTGAGACTCAACCAACTAGGCTAGGCTAGATGGCCAACAAATCCAGGGATCCTGCTTTATAGACCTACCTCCCCAGATGGATTACAAATATACGCCCCCACAAAAGAATTGGCCTCAGGTCCTCATGCTAGCTTAGCAATCTCTGTCTCCACTCTCCTCAGCTAGAACAGAGCCACCGACCCACAAGGACAGGAACTAACGGTCAAGTGATGCCATATGAAAACAGACCCATTGTCTGCCATGGATATCCTTAGAGGTGTCTGGAAGTATTATTATGGTTCTTGTGTCTCAGCCCTACTAAAACAGTAAATGTCTGGAATAATGAGTCTCATATACGTGAAAAAGAAGGAAAGCACTGGCAAGTATGAGGGATGGATGGGGAAGGAGGCAAAAGGAAAAGAGGAAGAAGGGGGAGCAGAGGAGGGGGAGGGGGTGTGAGGACAACTGTTTCTTTCACCTCTGAAGTCATGGGAATTCCCTGCACTGCCCGATGGGGCTAGAACCACCATTCAAGGATGCTGTCTATGCCACCAGCACCACTTGCTGATACTACAGAGGTGTGGATACTGAGGTGACATCACCTGCCCAGCAGTAACAGTGACCCTTGAGCTAGGGTGCCCCTTGCTTCCGAGCTCTCACTGTGTTTTTGTCACTTTGATCCCAGGGATGGTCCTTTCTGCATTCTGTCTAACATTTTAGCAAGCAGGTCCTGGCAAGGACCTGACGCTACTATGGCCCAGACAGAGAGGATTCTTAACTCCATTTTGGGAATGAACAAGCCAGGTCTCAAAGGAGTTTAAAGAATAAAGGAAAAATAACAAAACAAAATAAAAATAGCTACTCTAAGTCTCCCAGGCCAGGCAGGGTCCTCTGAAACCAGGTCCTTAGCCATCTCCAGTCGTCTCCTTGCCTCTTTCTGGCAATTGCACTATTATAGCTGCTCCATCCTACGATCCCCTCCTCTCCTCTCCCCAGCAACAGTGATGAGGATGGACCCCAGCCTCAGCTGTGCCAGGTGAGTGCTCTACCACTGAGCTACATCCTCAGCCTGGTGTTTTTTCTCTCTCCCCAGGAATAGGGAGGAAATGCTGGGGAGTCTTCAGAGGAAGGGCTCCAACTTCGACTTCCTTCCACTGTCCTGATTTCATCAAGAACCCAACACACAGAGAAGGCCGGGATGCCTTGGGTCCCATAGGTACTGCAGTGTTCTCTTTTAAAGTGTCCCATGAGAAGCAGGGTAAGTGGAGGAAGAACTGGACGTGAATCAAGAAGTGAGAACTGATCTGGAGCAAATGGCGGGTGGGCAAACGGCGGGTGGGCAAATGGTGGGTGGGCAAATGGCGGGTGGGCAAACGGCGGGTGGTAATGCACTAGACAGAAAGAAGTAAAGGATGATAAAACCTAGGGAACTTCTGTTTTTAATTAATATCTACAGTAACCACAAAGAATGATGGGTTTCATTATGACTCTTCCATCTGCACATATCCTTACACTATGATCATATGATCATATTCAAACCTCACACATAGACACGCCCCTCCTTTCTGCTTGTCATCTGCCTCCATCCAGATAGCACCTGTTAGGTCTCCGTGTGGAAGGGACCGATTCTGTGTACAGTAACCAGGGAAGAGTCAATATTTAAGTGGTGATAGAGTAAGTGATAGATCACAGGCAAACAAAACAGGGTAGGAACAAAGGTCCTGAGGTAGGAATATATCAGATGTGTTTAGAAAATGGTTTCTCTGAAGCCAGGAGCAAGGAAAGAGATGGTGGCAGAAATTTGGGTGACAGAGAAGGAGAAGAAAAGGAGGAGGGAGGGAACCTCCCACACAGAGCCTCACAGACCATAGCAGCTGTTTTGGACTCTACTCCAAGGATCATCCCAGTGCAGGACTTAAGATAAAGACATGATGTCCCTTGCTGTGTTCAGAGGCTTACTATGGCTGTCCTGCAAGGGCCACAGGGGAGGCAAGAGGAAATGAGAGTGGCTGAGACAGAGCTGACAGCGGTGGTGTCAATGACAGGCCATGTCTTCAGAGGCACACTCATTAGTAGCTAGGCTGCTTCAGATGAGAGACTCGGCCTCTTTTCAAGCACATTTCTGTAATTAGAAACAGGAGGATCACAGGAGAGGGCTCGGCAACCTGTGGTGGTTAAGGGAAATAATGAAGGCTGTACCTGCTGCGGGGTCCTTCTGTTTCTCAGAATGGAGTCTCCCACCTTGTGCAAAACTTACTGCATGTAGTGTCAGAGACCAAGATGTAGAAGAAGCTATTCTGAGCCTACAGCAAGAATATTCACCCTCATATGCCTCAACATAAGGCTTTTTTTTAATGGCTGCTATAAATATATCTTCCAAATTGTATCATTCATGGTATGGCCTCCGTGTGCCAGAAAGCATCACATAATGTGATGAGCAAGGTCAAAGCAAGCCAGGCAGAGTTCAGTGTGTGGGATAGAACTTGGGTACATTTGTAAACATATTACCTTAACTGTGATCGTGACTACTGGATGACATTGCTGGATATTTTCATTTCCTTTTCACTGGGAAATTTCCAGAGCTTCAATTCTTAACAGGGATGATTTGAATCTCAGATGACAAGCTAAAATTATGAGGGAAAAATTATTTGAATCTCAGATGACAAGCTGAAATTATGAGGGAAAAATTATTTGAATCTCAGATGACAAGCTGAAATTATGAGGGAAAAATTACTTTTAAAAAGTATTTTGTGGCTGTCACTTGTGCACAAGATACTCAGGTGCACTTCAGTTTATGCAAGTTAATTTGCTTTGTGTGCAATATATGTGTGTGTTGTTTGTGGTGGGTGTGTGCATGCGCGTGCGTGCATGTGTGTGTGTGTGTATCTGTGTGCATCCAAAGGCTAGAGGAGGAGCGCTCTGCTTTCTTCCTTTGAATTAGAGCCACTCTCTGAACATGGGGTTCATGTGTTTGAGCTATGCTAGCAACCAGCACAGCCTGGTGATCCTCTTGTCTCTGCATGCCCCGATCACTACTATGACAGGCATGATGAGACCGTGTCCAGCTTCTTGTGCGCATGCTGGGGATCCAAAAAGAGGCCCTCATGCCTGTTCAGTAAGCACTCTTACTCACTGAAACATCTCTCCAATCTGCAATTTAATTATTTAAGTTCTTTACCCAATAATAGCAACAGATCCACAAATCTGAAACGTGGTAATATAGGCTGAGTATGACTTGCAAAATGCTGGGAACCAGGAGTGGCCTAGACTTCAGATACTTTCATATCTGATAATTTTATACACACATACACAAAAAGCATTTATGTTTCATATATACCTAGAATGCACATCCTGGGGGTTTGAGTATAATATTTTCAGTGCATCTGTATTTTGACTCCTATCTAACATGTGATATCAGGTGTGGAACTTCCACTCACGAATGATATCAAATGGTTTATGCTTAAAATGTTTTAGTGTTTGAGGCATATTGGACTTAGGGCTTGGTGACTGTGGATACATTTAGGAATTATGGTTTATTATAGGATAAAAATACAGCATATCAATATCATTCAAGCAATAACTGCAAGACAACAAGGGGCTTGGCAGTGGTCAGGCATGGTATAATGATCTTTGCTGCAGAGGGCAACTTATTCCAAGAAAGTAAACAGAGCCCCTCCTCCTTCACACAGGCCAGTCAGGCCAGCAGCTTGGCTCTCTTGTCAGATGCTAACTATGCAAATGGAAGCTGAGCCCCTCCTTACCCTGGGCCTGATGCCTCCAAGCTGGTTCATGCAATCATTCACATGGCTGAACAATCTTAAAGCCTTTTATGGGTCTATAGTGTGCTAGCGTTTTTTCTTTCAATTTTTTATTTCTAAACAATAATCAATTGCATGGATAGGCCACAATTAATTTAATCCACCCATCTGTAGATTAACACTGTGCTCTTTTTAGTTCTTTCCAAAGACAAGCAAAGCTGCTATGGACATTCTTGTCTACATCACTGTAGGGACATGTGCTTACATTTCTCTTGGGGAAATCCTGAAGGGCTGAAAGGTTGGGCCACATGGTAAATCTATCTGTGTTTAGCTTTCAAGGGACTGCCAAATGGTTTCCCATCTTACGAACTCTGATTATCCTACGTCCTCACTAATACTTACTGGGACAACTATTGTTTGCTTGAGACTGGTCTTACTATGTGGCCCAGGCTGGAACTCACTTTGTAGCTAAGACGGTCATCTAAACTTCCAACCTTACCATCTCAGCCTGTAAGGGCAGGGATTATAAGCTAAGGGCCAATGTGCCCAATTCTATGCCTTTATTTTTCTTTTGGGGAGGGGGCTCTTTAAAATAATGACAAAATAAAATATAACAAGATAAAGCAAAATCCAGCACATTGAGGTTGGTCAAGGCAAACCCAACACAATGTAAAAGTCCCAAGAGCAGGTACAAGAATCAGAGACCCACTCATTCACACCCTCGAAAGTCCCATAAGAATACTAAACTGACAGCTTTAACATATGCACAGAGGACCTGGTACAGACCCATGCAGGCCCCAGGCTTGCTGCTTCAGCCTCTGTGACTTCGTATTAGCCTTGCTTAGTTGATTCAGGGGGCTTTCCTCTCCTGGTGTCCTCCATCCCCTCTGACTTTGACACTCTTTCTGACTCCTCTTCTGTGGGGTTCCCTGAGCTCTGTGTGGAAGGACTTAAGGAAGGCATCCCATTGGAGCTGTGTGTTCCAAGGACTCTGATACCTCTGTGGAGCCTTCATCCCTAAATTCTAGTGCCTAATGCAGGGAGGCACTCTGCGGAATACCAATGGAAAAATGTAAACACCAACTTAGCCACAAAACCTTCTACCTCTAACCCATCCTCCCTGCAGAATCTGATAAAGCAATGGTGGCACCAAACTTGCAAGAGTAGACTACCAATGTCTGATTTGACTTAAGGCCCACACTACAAGACAAAACCCACACCTGGCACTTCTTGGGTGACCAGGAGTCAGAGACTGGATAACCCAGAGACCTAAGGTAAAACCAAGCAATACTGATCAAAAAAAATTGAAGGAAGGCAGAAAAAGAGAGAGGAAGGAAGGGAGGAAGGAAGGGAGGGAGGGAGGGAGGGAGGGAGGAAGGAAGGAAGGAAGGAAGGAAGGAAGAAAGGAAAAGAGAAAAGGAATCAAGAAAATGACTCCTAATGATATTCTGCTATATTCATACACCAGTGCCTTATCCAGTCATCATCAGAGAGGCTTCCTCCTGACGCAGACGCAGTTGGGAGCAGACACAGAGACCCACAGACAGTCATTGTCCTGGCTAGTTTTAACAGCCTGTTTGACAGAACCTATAATCACCTGGGAAGGGAGCCATAATGATGAATTATCTAGATCAGGTTAGCCTGTGGGTGCTCATATCTGTGAGGAACTGTCATGATGATTATTTGATGTAGGATGCTATAGGTGTCACCATTCCCTAGGCTATCCCCTGAACTGTAAAAGAGTGAAGGATACTAGCTAGAAATCAAGGAAGGATTGTGCCTTTATTTCTCTCTGTCCTTGTCTGTAGATGTGATGTGGCCAGCTGCTTTAACTTCCTGCCACCTCGGTTTCCCTGCTATCAAGACATGTAAGCTCTAACCGGAAATTGAATAAACCATTCATCCCTCTGTTGACCTGTGTCAGGATATTTTATCACAGCAACAAAAATGAAACTAAACCACATAGCCATCTCCAATTTAAATCAGAGATGCCAGAACTTGAAGAGCTTTTCATCGTCATCATTAGACTTTTCCATTCTGTCCATTGCCATCAAGGCCATACGTCAGAACTTTGTTCTTGTCCCTGGGACTGTATTTCTCTTGCTAGCTCTTCTTCTTCATCTTCACATCCAGGTGGACATCAGATATTTCCAAGGCTCTTTTGGAAAATAAGCACATTTTTCTCCTCCAACAACAACCCCACCAGACTGTGGCTTTAATTCCTAGACTCCCAAAACAGACTTTCAATCTGTTTTGTATTTTAGCCTCTTACACTTCCAGGTCTTCCAATACAACAAGAATCGTATTACTTGGCCACCATCTTTAATCACGCTAATCCCTTTCTCAGAATACAGTGTGTGCTAAAAAAGAAAAGTCTGAAACTTTCATACTCTTGACTATGATTAACCACACAAAAATGCCCCATAGTCTAAGAGCACTGGCATAGGCTGGGCTGTCCAACAACTGTACTGACATGGAGCTGAGTGTTCTATATGCTTATATGATCAGCTCCCATGAGAAAAGGAGTCTCAGACAAGCAGTGTGATAGACCCAGATCTGCATTCTGAGGGCATCAGATGGCATTTCCAGGTTCTTGTGTCCTGGAACAAAGAAAGAATTATACCAGAGACAGAAGGAAAGCAATAGAAATCTAAGCAGTGTATTACCAACAATGGCCAGCATAGTACAATAGCCTGCAAGGTGCAACAGTGGCACACAAGCCTTGAAGTAACAAACAGCTCTATGATTTGACTTAAGCCCCCGCTCATCAAAAGGAACATCATGAATGGGATTGGACACCCAGCCAACTACCCAGGGCTAGTGACATCATAGATCTCGGAGGAGAGCCTACAACTACCATTGTACTAAGTCAGCACAATCTGCGCATGAGGAGGAGCAGGCTATGTCCCGCTGCCCAGTTTTTGGCCGTTGGCCTGTTTTTGGTCTCTGTTAACTTATATCCTAAATAATTATATAGAAACTGTATTTACTTAATTACTGTCTGGCCCATTAGTTTTAGTCTCTTATTGGTTAACTTTTACATCTTGATTAACTTATTTTTATTAATGTGTATTGTCACTTGACTGTGGCTCATCGGCATGAGTCTAAGTAGTGTCCGTCTTGGTCAGGAGAATCATGGCGTCTGTCACACTTCATTTTTTTTAGTATTTTATCCTGTTTACTCCGTCTATTTTATTTTTGTCCTATTAAAACAAAAATGATCCCAAACTTCATTCTAAATATTTGTCCTTATACCCACAGGCAAGTGTAAATCCTGCTCCTCATCAAGGAAATGTCTCTTTGAGGGGGAGACAGAGGTCATTACAGAGAAACATGACTGCTCAAAAGTCAGAGTTGTAGAGCCCAGTCCCAACTGATACACCTACAACCCAGCTCCTGCTCCTAAGGCTCAGCGATCATTTTGGAAGAGAGGGTGGTAAGATTTAAGAACCAGAGGAGCGGGGAATTTACCGTGCACTTGTGTCTCCTAGGAATTTCAGAAGCTACACCCATAAAAGCTCACCAACATGAATGCTTGCTCATAAGCTGAAGGACAACACCAACACATAGGCTAATGTGGAAGGCAGGAAGCCCAGGAGGCCTCAACATATAGGCTAATGTGGAAGGCAGGAAGCCCAGGAGGCCTCAACATATAGGCTAATGTGGAAGGCAGGAAGCCCAGGAGGCCTCAACATATAGGCTAATGTGGAAGGCAGGAAGCCCAGGAGGCCTCCACTCTAGACAAAAGTAAATACAAACAACTAAGGAATTTTGAGAGTGGGATAAATAGGCAAAGACACAGGAAATGGTTGACCAAATGGTCAGCTCTGAAAATACATCCATATAAGTCATATTACATGGAGTGAGCAGGTTGTGTGTGTGTGTGTGTGTGTGTGTGTGTGTGTGTGTGTGTGTGTCACATGCAACATTTAAAGAAAAGAAGGCCATGAATTTAAAGAAAGCAATGGGGAGAGTCCAAGGGAAGAAAATACGCAATTATATTATAATCTTTAAAAATCATTTACAAACAAAAAGGAAAAAGCATTCCCGAGAATGAAGTGGGGTAGAGAGCTGGGACAGTCTGAAACTCAAAATCCCCCCAGCCTTGAAAGTCCTGATCCTCTATAGGTCATTTACATGGTGCCAGCCTCCTTCCCCACCCACATTCACACATGGGGAAGCTGACACTTCTCCTACACAGGCTCTGTTTTCTTTCGTGTGGGTGGAAAAGTTTGTCTGTCTTTCTGCCAACCGACTCCTTCCATGTTAATCACCCTGCCTCCCTTTCCCCAAGCCCTCCTCTCCTTCCACGGGAGGATGGTACAGAAGATACCTGCACATCTTAGCCAACTCCTCAGCACCCTCCAAAGCTCTACATCCCATTGATTTCAGCCTCCATCAGTCACTGGGTGTGGCACCACTCACAGAGTGTGTGACCTTAGCTAAAGTAGCTGTTTGCAGCTCAGACACCCCCTGGAAGGGTAAAGCACCAGAGATCTCTGCCATAGCACTCCAAGTATCCAGGGACAACATGGTGTCTTAAGTAGGGACCAAGGAGCACTTATGCCTCTTGGATCCACAGCCTCACACACACTCAGAGAACAGTTCTTTTGCTGTTCTGGGAAACATCTCTTCCTAGAGAAAAAGTAAAGGGAGGGAAATTGGTGAGCTGGGTCACAGTCCCAATCCGTGAACCCTGTCCAGAGCTGTGCTATTCTGTCAATTAATCCTAGAGCCTTCTATATGAAACTGCTCAAACATGGCCAATTCAATCACTTCTCACTGTGTGTGGCCTTGGGTAGGGCCTCAGCCTTCTCCCAAATAGTTCCTGGAAGTCTCACAAACAAGACCCTACCCTAACTTCTTGTATCCCCGTCATAGAGACATGCACCTTATCAATTATCATCCTGTTGGCGCCTCTTAGAAACCACCCTATGATCTCTTTAGCAACCCTTTTAAAGACAAGAGGGTCAAGCCCACTAAAATGCTCTGTGTGACCATTTGAGACTTGGTTTGTGGAGCTTCGTGAGGGAGTTGGAGGCAGCACCAGCCAGATAAGCTGGCCCCGGGTTCCTTGGCTTTGGAGAGAGTACATGCGATAATAAATGCCTGTCGTAAGAAAGCTGCTAAGTGACAGAGTCATTTGTCTTGCAGCGATAGATAACAGAATCAAAGACACACATTTGATAAAACATACACTTCACAGGAGAGAAAAGATTATTCTAAAATCACACGTGTATGAAGAGATGTTTAAATGATGTCTAAAAGAATATTAAGTGTCACTGAAACTTAAACCTCCTTAATGGTTTTCCTTTGGGGGTGGGGATTACTGAAATTAATTCCAGAGGCTGAAGACACTGAGTAGACTAACAACCAATGAATATATTTAAATAGAAAATTAAACACTTATTACTGCTTTCTAATGGCCATTCCAAATACGACTTCATCATTTCAGTGAAAGAGTCCTTCCAATGTTGACGATGACGTCAACACATTGGTACTAGTGCTGAGGGAAGAGAGAAGAACTGTAGACTCAGCCTACACAGGACCAAGGCTCAGGGAACATCCCGGAAGAGAGAGGCTAAAGCAATGTAAGAGCTAGGGTATAGAGAAGAGTGCTGTAAAGTGCTGTCCCCTGCACATGACATGCCGTCACAATCATGACTTCATAGCAGTTGTGGGCATCTGAACAAAACCTGCAAAGACCAAGCCAGCTGGACTCTCAGCAGAGATGAGTAGGTGGTCTCCAGGTCCAGTCCCATCCTGGGGAGATACTGGCAATGGATAGTTGCTGGGGGAAGGAGAATCAGTTTTTACTGAGAATATGGCTGCTGGTCATTTTCTCCAGTGGATGGCCCCACACCCATGCATTTATGGTAGCACTAATTACCCTTAGTGAGTCATCACACAGAAAAGATGTGGAGTTGGGAGGAAGTGTGCAGGGGAATATAGTTGAGGAGAAAATGGGGGGAGGTAAATATGATTACATTTTATTGTATATGAAAGTTCAAAAAGTAAAGAAAATTTAAAAATTATGATGCTAAAAATATTAATACAAAAAATACACAAATCAACTTGAAAATGACCAATCGATGATCTCCTCTAGTTAGTAATCCTTCTGTAGAGAAGGAGAAACTACAGTTCCAAACATAGATGCACACCGGCAACACTGCACAACCAGCACTCAGGAGGCAGAAACCAGAGAATGTTGGATCCCAAGGCCAGGGTGGGATACATCATGAGAACCTACTTTAGATTAAACAAAATCCAAATACCATTTCAGACTGCAATCCACACGAGCTGCACAGCCCATCCAGCAAGTGAGGTTGGGTCTTTGGATATATCCGCATTTTAGAATTGAAATGACATTTACCCCACAATTCCAGGTAAATGGCAGTTGTGAGTGGGAGAGGTGTGCGTAGGACCAGAAAAAGGGTAGAAGACCAGAGATGACAGTAGAGAAGGGTTTTAAGATGAAGACTTTGGGGCACATGAGCATTTCATACATGGGCCCCATGTGGCTCCATCAGAAAAGATTGACACATTGGACAGTACATTTAAAAACGTTTTATTGGTTTACTGGTTTGTTAGTTTGATGGAAGCCTTCCTATGTAGTCCAGGCTGGCCTAGAATTTGAAATCTTTCTGCACCTTTAATACTAGAATTACAAGCATTTATCACAAGACTCAATAATAAAACCTCTTATCAAGTCAAACCCCTAGAGACTATAAAAACAAGCTTTAGAATTGGGGAGGGGGAAGATACTTGCAATACACATGTCTGTGTCCAGGTAATTTAGTGAACTTTTATACATTCACCCTAATTAGTCATATAACCTTATAGAAGAGTGAGCAAATACTTCAACTGACACCTCACAAAAAGAACATCTATATAAACTCAACCTTATTTGCAGTTATAAAAATAGAAATTAAACCTTTAAAGAGATTCTACTATACACTCAAGAACTTGATCAGAATGAAAAAGACAGACTCTAAGCCTTAACATGGGTTAACATGCAGTAACAAGGATTAACACGGGTTAACATAGTACAAGAATGTCTTGTTTTGCTGATGAGATGAAAATTGGGACAAAGCTTTAAGAGAGTCAGAAGCATTATCTACTAAAACTAATTATGTATCTAACCATCATTATCACTCTCTCCCAAAAGTCTATTACCAGGGAGTAAGCAGCCTTTTAAGCCAAAAATACTTCCTAGAATATCCAAAGGATTGTAGTACACACACACACACACACACACACACACATACACACACATGCACGCACATGTGCATGAACACACACACACTCATACACATGTGCGTGCATACACACATACACACACACAAATCCATTGTAACAAATTCATGCAGTGGGAGACTATAAAACGATAACAAATCAGTGGTAATCCTGACTGATAACTTGAATGAATTAATCTACACAATAACAAACCAAAACGACAGACAGAAGGTTCACTTCATAAATGACTTCACTTAGTAAAGTTGGAGGGACGGCCAAATGGCAGTGGTAACAGGAGGATTGCCTTTCCTGGAGGGACTGGACGGTGCAGGGATGGGAGGAGTCATCAAGAGAGTTTGGGATGCTGAAATTTTCTATCTTGAGCGGTGTTCACCTATGGCACAGTAAATATTACCATGATTTGGGGTGTCACCCTCTGACACCCTTAACACATCTGGATGTCTGGAAAATTCAATGGTGTTCCTTAAATAACAGAACGTTGTCACCTATCCAGTTACAGCATCAGGAATGATGTTCTTGGGTACATCCTACAGAGAGGATTATGGGAGAGGATGCCAGATGTTGAACTAAACATGACTTAAGACAAACGATACACAGAGGTATTGTTAATACTAGTGAAGTGCCCCCATCAATCTCAAATTTAACTAGCAACCTTGTCAGATTTTTATCCCATCCATGGTACCATTTTCTAATCTTACTGTGTAAAAAAGAGAAAATGGAGGGCAAGATTCTTAGCAACCCCTTGAGACATAATTTCAGAGCCACCAAAATGGCATTTATTTTTTGGCTAAGACTCAGACAGTTGGTGGTGCCTCTTCCTTGAGAATCCCACACCTGTACTTGGGTGTATATTATCCATCCTCAGAGTGTCTCTCTTTCTCTTCACACCCATCCATAGAATCTGAATAAAAATGTATGTCATCACACTAGAACGCCTCTTCGAGATGCCCACACCACTCTTGGTGTGCTTTTAGACTTCCCCTGAGCACCTAGTCTTAATAAAACTCCAGTTCTGCTCCAGTCCTCAAATTCTTTTCTGCACCAAAGCTGTGGGTTGTGGTTTTTGCCTGAGTCTAATTTTTTTAAGATAACTCCTCAGGCTGCTGAGGGTGACCATGGGAAGCTGTGCCTCTGCCCCTCACCACTGACAGTGGAGAGAAGGGGTTACATCCACTCAAGGTACAGCCAACAGGACTGACTGCTAAACCACAGGTCAAGGGCAAGCGGAACTGATGCATGAAAGATAACCATGGGAGTTTGATCGGAAAGATTTGATGTTATTGGCTGATATAGGAAATTTCAAATTAAGATTAAAATAAGTTTCCACAATCAAACTGTAAATCCCAGAGCCAAGAAATAGGTTCATAACAATCTCATGGCTCAGAATATTGATCTATTAACATGTTCAATGATGTAAAACTTTCCACTTTTGAACTATGTACCCTTGACAATGGAAATACCTGGTTAATTAAAGGCATCTAAGGGACATTGATAATGATTCTCTGAGGATATTTATAACAGGATGTGACAAGTCTATCAGGATCCATTCTGCCTAGCACCCTTTTCTGATATATCAATCTGATTAGAGGCAGGGAGGCTATAGATGCTAACCATCTTGTTGGCCTTGGATTGTGCTACAGAGGTATGAATGTCCTGTCAGAGGACTGTGAACATTCCTCCTAGGAACACATACAAGTGCCACAAAAGCATGAGATGAAGAGGAAACACATGCGAGAGATTTCCCTGAGGCAAATGTGTCCTTGTGGAATCAGCAATGGTCTGTATCCATTTGAGAGAAGTCTAACAAAAGATTATCTAGAGCAATATGTACCTGCTCACCGGCAGAAACACTTCAAGCTCAGAATGAGTCTCTTAATGGGAAAAGTAAAACCCAACAGTTCCTAATGCAAGTGCCCTGTCGTTCAATCTCTGCACAGCTTTGAGCTCTTTGTAAATTAAGGGCCACATAGTACCACAGGTTTCCCAAGCTTTATTCTACACAATGTATTTGAGCAACACATCAGTTCTGACTAACCCAAACACTATTATGACATTATTCAGCGGTCTTTCAATTTTCAGTCTTAAATAACATCTTACTAAAAAAAACTTGAATTATTTCGAAGTAGTCTTACTGTATGTGTAGTGTGACTTGGTAAGGGCTGGACATGAGACTCAGTGGGTAAGAGCACTTACTACTCTTGCAAAGGATCAGAGTTGAGTTCTCAGAACCCATGTGGGCCAGCTCACTGTCCCCTGAAACTCCAGTTCTAGGGGACTCAATGATTTCTTAAGGCCTCTGAGGGTAGCCACATATACATACACACATAAATAAAAATAAAATGAAAGTTTTAAAAGGAAAACTCCAAGCCACCCTTAAAGCTGTCTAGAACCAACTGATTAAGGAAATAATTATCTTCTAACTTGCCTCTTGATGACAACACACATCTCAAACTATAGCTCTCTGCCTGTTCCAGTTTTCCTATGTACCCTCCGGGGGGCATTCAGAGGGGCAGTAGTGAGATAGCAAAGGAAACATATTCTGCTTGGCACACTCTCACTACTATTAACCTGTGCCCAGTCTGAGAAAACTGAAATTCCTGGTAAATGTGGGGATATCTTTCTCAGAACACACATAGAGTTCTTCCTCACTTCCCATACTGACAAACCTAAGACAGCCTGGCCCAAATCCCTTCCTGATAGATTCCAAGATCTCACCATGTGATTAAATTTATTGGTTGCCACATTAAAGTACCCACTGAGATATAGCCTAAGGGAAATTTTTGGAGATTGTTTTTAATGGCACATCTGGTGAAAAAATCATTTTTAACTTGTTCAGCAAGGCATTGTTTAAATGCCTCTTTATTTGGCACACCTTCGTACATACACACACAACATGGAAAGTTCTCAGTTATCAGGGCTGATGTTGGGCTACATTAGGTGCTCTAAACCAAAGAAAAACAATTAAATTTTTGGCCCCATTTAGCAGAGCCTGAAAAGTAGGTGTCTTGCTAAGTTTAAAGACTGGCAATGAAAGAACAAAGGGAAGGAAAGATATTTTTATCACTTGAACTTGAAATGCCCGCCACAGCTTACTGTTTCAGCTGTTTCTTTCCTAGTTGTTGGCACTGTTTTGGGAGGTGGAGCTTGCTCAGCCGAGCTAGACCACTAGAGGTGGGCCTTAGGAGGTTATAAGTGGGTATCTGGTCCTAGCATTCTCTGACTCTTCATCAGCTGTGATGGGAGGAGCTGGTACCTACCACAACTTTCGTCCCCATTACTGTTGCCAGGCCTTTCTTGACATGACAGGCTGAAACTACACTTCTTTTGTTCTCTTTTCTTGAAAATAGTTTTCTTAGACAATATATTCTGCCTACAGTTTACTCTTTCCATCTCCTCCCAGGTCCACCCTCTTCCCCTCCCACCCTTCCCCTCCGAACCCTTTCTGTCTCTCATTAGAAAACAAACAGGCAGCTAAGGAATAGTAGTAAAGTAAAATACGAT
>PVIU01031541.1:0-14702 GCA_004026605.1 Ondatra zibethicus
ACTGGATGAATTGAGTGTAGCAGATGGCCTTCCCTGGAGTGTTTTGGCATCTGATCTGTTGAGGACTGGGACTGGACAAAAAGCAAAGGAATGAAAAATTAACTCTTCCTGGCTAGTTCATATCATTCATTTCCTTTGTCTTTGAATATCTGGGCTCCTGTTTCTTGTTTCAGGTTCATCGTAAGACTTATATTACATGGGAAAGAAAAACAAAATCAAACACAGCTATTTTATAATAAAATTTCTAGTTATATTTGTTTTACTCTATATTTTATTGTCTAATCTGAGACAAATTATTTCAGAGGCAAACACTTAGCCAGATGGCATATTGGAACGCAGGTGTAAGATAGTACTACATTGTCAATAGAGGAATTAATATTTACCAGAA
The DNA here is from genome assembly GCA_004026605.1 of Ondatra zibethicus. Classification (NCBI taxonomy): domain Eukaryota; kingdom Metazoa; phylum Chordata; class Mammalia; order Rodentia; family Cricetidae; genus Ondatra; species Ondatra zibethicus. The sequence continues at coordinate 389 of PVIU01031541.1, forward strand.
GCATTGGAGATACTGGAAAACATTGAAACAAAGTAAAATAAATATGATATTTAGATGATAAAAACATTTAGCAGAACCGCTCATATTTTGATATTGCATGTGTTACAGTTTAAAAGAGTAGGCTGAATACTTGTTTATGTCAACATACAAAAACTGACCATCTTTCCTCTGAACTGAATGCTGTATTCCCACAAATTCCTAAAAGGAACCTAATCTCCAAGATGACCAGTGGTCAGTTGTGCTGTCTAGGTTTTTTTGGCAAGTTAACATAAACTCAGGTCATGTGAGAAGGAACCACAACTGAGAAAATGTCTCTACTACATTGGCCTGTAGCATGTTGGTGGTGTTGTTTTCTTGATTAATATTGGTGTAAGATGTTCTGATCCACTGAGTGGGGCCAGTTCTGAGCAGGGGTATTGAGTTGTGTAAGAAAACAAAGTAAGCAACATGGGGAGCAAGTCAGTAAATCTTATTCCTCCTGGACTCTGCTCTAGTTCCTGTGTTCAGGTTCCTGCTTGATTTCCTGCTCAAAGTTCTGTCAATAATGAAAAATTTACCTAGAAGTGTATAAAATAACAAATAACCCCCCTTTCTCCCCAAATGATTTTGGTCATTTTACTTACCAAACAATGGAAAGTAATCTCGGAAAGTCATATTCAATACAGAACATTTTGAATCCAGTCTGCAATAGGGTTTTTTTTTTTTTACTCTTAATAGTTCAGTGTTCTAGCATGTCTTCAAATGATTAGTGTCTGTTTCCTGTATGCCTGAATGTGTTCATTGGTCCTCTACTAGATGCTGCTATTGTCATGGCATTCGGCTGAAGCACACAAAATCAACTATGTCAACAACTATGTAAGCAACTACTTCAACTATGACTTAGGCCTCCCCAAACCACACATAACAATAAATCTCTCCTTTTTTAAAAAATTTCCCATGTCAGATGTTTTGATTTCAGTGACAGGAAATTATGTAATCCAATAAGATAGTCGTCAATATTTTACTCTTAAGTAAAGGTCTTCATGTTCTAATTTTCTATTTAGTTGTCAACTTATCAGTTGTTTTGTTGAAGAGAATATTGGCATGAGGGTATATGAGGTGGGAGTGCTTGAAGGCAACTAAAGTTCAACCCCATGACCAGCGTGGGGGAAGGAGAAAGCAGACTCTCTCATGATGCCATCTGACCTTAACATATGTAGCATGTCATGTGTCCTCCCTGCCTTCCTCTCTCCCTCCTTTCCTCCCTCCCTCCCTCTCTGCCTGTCTCTCTTTCTCTCCAGAATGCACACACAAATAAATTAAAAACCAAAGGAAAAAGTCAATACATCAACCCTCCTAGAACATCCTTTAAGTATATAAAACAGTAATTCAACTGCATGCATGGAACTGTGTAGTCATTGCCTTGATCCTTTTCTTCTTTATAACCAAAACACTCTAGCCATGCAACAACCGTATGAATTTCCCTCTTCTAGCACACGGCAGCAGCCTTCTGTTCCCTGCTTCTCTAATGTAAGTAAATTAGTCCATTTGCTTTTCTTAATGCCAGCCCCAATTCACATGGACCTTGGCAGTACATGATGGGTTCTATTTCCTACATAAACTAACAACTAGAGTTATAAATTACGTTCCTGGAAAGATTTACTATGGAAATAATATGAATTTTTATTGGAGTTAAGCTATAAATTAAATACAAGTCAAGTCTGAATTCAATGGCATGTTGGAAATTTATATGTATTTCCTAATATCCAGCTGGCAGAAAGAAAGTTTAAGAACACACCCAATGATTTAACAAGCAATAGTTAAGGATCAGAGAATTTCTGTCATATATAAAAATGTCATCTACATAAAGCAAATATGGCAGTGACACATATTTCAGGGAGATATTTTTTATTTCCTTATAACAAGATGATAAGGGCAGTTGATTCTACCATCTGGTTTTTTTTTTCCCCTCTATCAGTGCTAGACTTAAGACATGCAACAGGGCCTCTGCCCTACACCTTGGTTCTAGAGAACTTTACACTTTTGGGAACATATGCACCTTGCTGGGTGGTGATAACAAGCTGTCCTCCCCCAGGCCATACTTCTGAAGCTGTGTATGTATTATATTCTGGGGTTACATCTCTCAGAGAGCCAAACTCTTATGTGTGCCTCATTCAAGAACACTATTTTGAAATTGTGGATGTTCAGTCTCCAGGCTCATTTGATTCCTTTGTTGTAAATTCTCAGACATATTTCAGGGTTCTTCTTTTACCTGACAAGACTCAACTAAAATTCCATATGTTCCTAAGGGAGAAGAAATAATGTATTTCGCATGCCTTTGGTAGTTAGCTACTCAAAGTGGTGCGAGTGATGTTTCAGGCATTGTGTTCTAGATCAGGAAACTATCAGGCTAATAAACTGGATGATTACAAATTCTTGCTAGCTTTCAGATCTGAAGTTTTAGCATAAAGTTCAGAGGTCTCTCACTTAATTTTCCTAGGGAGATGCTACAGTTCATCAATAAGTTTCAATCAAACTACTCTATGGACCAGCTGCTACTCTGGACTTGCATGCATACCTAAGATTATTGCACCTTATTTCTTCTGTTATTTCAGTACTGCACCTATTTTCTCTGGCTATGAAATTCTGTCATTCCACTGCTTTAATAAATGTCCATTACTTTTATAACATTAAGCCAAACAGAAGACGAGATTCAGAATCATCTATTACTACTCCAAGAAATTAATTTTTTCCTTTTTTTTGCGGGGGGAGGAGGAATCAGGGTGAGGTTTATCATGTTACATAATTTACAGAAAAAAAACCACAACTGGTGTTTTGTTGGATTTCCATGACTTAGTCAGTCATTCTAGCATGCTAAATTATATGGAATATCTCTTTTGTTCAACAAAGCATTTCTTTCTTCAAGTTTCCAGAACAAATCTTTTTAAGATATTATCTGAATTCCAAAGGTTCCGGCTAGTGTATTGACTCATGAATTCTGACAGCATAATTCCTGTCCTTGTTACTGTTCTATTGACTTGGAGAGACACCATGACCAAGGCAAAGAAAAAAATTAATTTAACTTAATTTTTAATTTCAATTAATTCAATGAACTGCTTACAGTTATTCCTTGATCATTATAGTAGGGAGTATCGCAGCAGATTCGGAGGCATGGTACCAGAAGAGTAGCAAAAACTGACATCCCAATCAGCAGGAAGAGAGAAAATGAAAGGGAGAGACTAAGTTTGTCAAGGGAGTCAGAAACCTCAGTCTACCCCCAGTAATACAGTTTTTCCAATAAGGCCACACCTCCTATTCCTTCCTAAAGCCCCCACCAGTTGAGATGCAAACATTCAAGTATTAAGTCTACAGGGCCATTCTCATTCAAACCAGCCCATTGCATTTTATCATTAATGATTCAGATTCAATTTCTGATACTAATGCCAACCTCTGGAAGAACGTTCTAGAATGAAATATGCATATGAAGTAAGCATCGATTTTGAGAATTGAAAAGGCAGCCCATGGCACATTTTTCAAACTTCTTAGCCATCCCCTGGAAGTGTTAAAGACTAGACTTCTCAGAATTACTATGTTTGAGTTAAAGAATCATCGATCCTTATCTTCACATGGGTGAATCATATAAAGAAGGTTTTCCCTAAAAACTGGGTTTGGCATTTGACATGGTGCCTCTGTTCACCTTCAGGGAGTTTCCAGGGAACCCCAACTAAGGACAGTCTTTCAACAGAATTTCTTTCATCTTTTAGGGTGTGGTCCAGACGGACAGCAAACATGGCATCTAATGATGTGAGGCAAATACAGAGATGTTAAGTGAGCTCCAGCATGTCTTTTCACTATATCATTTCATGCCAAGCTTTTGTGTCTCTTGGGCAATAGCAATCTCTGGCGTGTTATCAGATTTCTTCTGCATACCAACTGAGAGACCATTTCCCATAGGTCATGATATGTAAACCATGTCACTATGCTGTCTTTAGAAATTGGAACATTAGTCTCCGAATGAAAAGTTTGATGTATAATTTCAGAACCTCTCTTTCCAACTCACAATTACTAAATATGATGACAATTATGGATAGCATAATTTCCATTATACAGTAATTCATATGTCTATTGATCGAATCCAAACTGAAATTCATAGCTGTTCATTGTATTTATAAAGTTAGATGAAATATTAAACTATAAATATCACTGAAATATTTTGGATATTTATATGAACACAAATTAACTCTCAGTTTTGTATGCTATTATTTTACTATTTCCTACCATGATATTTTACTTGTTTTTAGTATTAAGTATTTGTGGTTCACAAACAGATACACACATACAAACACACACATATACACAAACAAACACATGAAATATAATGTAAAATGTATATTACTTCAAGATAAATCAAGGAATCATGTACCCACAGTTGGAGATGCTTAATGTGTTTTTAGGAGCACATATAATCAGGTGAATGTTTTCATTGTCGGTTTATGTTAAATATAACAGTAGTGCATCAGATATCATATTTGGCAGAACCCTGGTGATCATTTATAATACAAAAAGGACTAATTAGAAAATGCAGAAGAGAAGTACATAAGAAATAATATGTGATAGTTGTGCATGCCTTTAATTCTAGCACTTGGGAGACAGAGACAGGAGGTTCTCCAAGGTAGCCAGGACAGTCAGTGTTCCAGATAGAAACCTTGTCTCCAAAAACCAAAGAAAAAAAAAAACAGAAGAAGTAGAAAGAGGGGAAATAGAATGTTAGTATTTTGGACTTTAAGTTCCTCATTACCTCTGGAAATCTCAAATGAGATGGTAATGTCCAGATTGGGTGCATGGTGGATTCCATTATTCTCCAGTGTTCTGAATCTTCTTTGTCCTGGTTACTGCCTTTTGAACCTTCTGTGAGATTAAAGCACATTTTTGGATGCTTCTTTCAAGATATAAGTGTCACCGAAGCAATGATTTCCCAGAGATCTCTCACTGTTTGTAATATTCCATTCTCATAGATGTTACAACAGATTTTATCACATGGTGGCAGCAGAGATCTAACAGGTCAAGTCCCTGTTCAAAAGGATGTGTCAAGTCTCCATACCATATTTCAGATGTTCCATTGATGCAAAAGCATCAATGAGCTGAGGATCAAATTCAAATAGAAGACAAACCACAGGGATAAAACAGGATTCAAATAATGTCATCGGAATCTTGCATTCATTTATTTTATTTGTTTTAAGTGTATATTTATTTTAAGTGTAGTGTATTATTACTGTATTTTGATATTTTTATTTACATGCTCATACTTTCAATGAATTGATTCCAGTTTGCTGACTACTTCAACATTCTCAATGCTAATAGCATTGCCTCTTTGACAGTTTAATATCCTTTGAAACATGATGTTGATTGCTACTGATTCATTTTGAGGGAATGAAATAAATAAAATTATTGCATATGCAATAGGGTATATACATTTTCCTTTTGATTTTGAAATGAAATGCCTACATGCTACTTTTCATTTTAGGTAATATATATGTGTGTTTATTTTATACACACACGATACATACATATAAGTTTTGCTTTGTTTATTATAACCCTGATCTCTGCTTCCATCCCACACATGTAATTTCTAAATATTTGTTTGCTTTTATTCATATGTATGAAAATCTGTTTGCTTATGAGTTTGTGGACTACATGTATGCCTGCTGCCCAAGGATGCCAGAAGAAAGATTCAGATTCCTCTTCTAGAACTGGAGTTATATATACAAGGCTGTTAATAATCATATCAAGTAATAGGAACCAAACTTGTGGGTTCTACAAGAAAAGCAATTTATCTTAAGTGCTCAGCTATTTCTCCAGCAACTCAACCATTCCTGCTGTTTTTATATGTTTGATACAATAAAACATGTGTTCTGTTTCTTTTTTAAAATAAGACATGATAGAAAACTTTAACAAAGCTCGATTTATTCTGACATTGTAACATAAGGTATTTGGAACATTCTATGAGTGGAATCTATAATAAAATAAGCCTGTTTAAGAAGATATGCAAGGTCTTAAATTGCCCCCTTAATGTCATTTGCTTCAGTCTAAATATAATATGTCTGGAGTCCTTTTCAGCTGTTATTTGAAAGGCTTCACATAAGGATACAGTTTTTATTATTGTTTTTGTTTTAAACTTCGCTAACTTTTCAGACCTCATAAAAGAGGAAAAGCCCATACTGTACTTCTTATCTGCACAATAAAAATGATTCAGGCCAGGAAACACCCATCGACAGCAGGACAAAGCAGTAAATTCTTTTTTTCTATGTTTCTGGGTTAGACCAGGACAGCTTCGGCTGTGTGTCATGATCTCTCATGGCATCTTTATAGGCATTGCTTTTGGGGTTTCCGCAAGAGGAATGGGGAGTACCCACAGACATTGTACACAGGGAAGAATAAAATGGTGTTTATGCATTATGCTTTTCTACTTTTTCTATTCCAGTTGCACCATAATCCACGAGTCATTTTTCTTAAAATAAAAACTTTATTTTGCCTTTTTATTTACATTAAGTTTCCAGGGTAACAAGAACAAAGTTCATATTGCTATGAAGTAAAAGACACAGAATATTTAACACATTTCTTACATTTTCAAATCTTTCAACTCTGTTGCCTACATGTTATGGTGGTTTAACTTGGGGTGTTTTGGGGACTCCTAACAATGGGACAAGGGTTTCTGAATCTTTTGTCTTCCTTTCAGATTCTTCTGCCTGCTGGGTTGTCCAGTTTAGCCCTGGTGGGGGTGTCTGTGCCTAGTCTTATTGCATCTGGTTATATCGTGTTCAGTTCAAATCCCTGGGAAGCCTGTTCTTTTATGAAGGGAAATGGAGGAGGAGTGAATCTGGGTGGCTTGGTAGTGGGATGTGAGGATAGGTGGTGGTGTAGGTGGAGAGGAGCAAGAGGAGAGGAGGATGAGGTCGAGATGTATTGTATGAGAGAAGAAAAATTTTTTTAAAAAAATTAAGAATTTACTCATAATGAATGAGAGGGCTGTAATTACATATAAACTTTTTAATTTGCAACTTGTTTTTCTTTTCTAAATGTAACAGAGTATCTGATTTAGAAAACAGTGACATGAGACTAGGTCTTGTGGTTTTTATTCCCCCTTGGGAAACATGAGAATGAAAAGCTGATTTTTTTGAAAAAAAATACATCATGATTTTATATCTCAGTTTCTTTCCTTGACACTATGGAAAGACACCCTTACAAAAGCAACCTGAGACAAATACAAGGGAAAGGAGGGATCTGGGGGAGAGGGGAGAAGAGGAGGGAGGAGAAACTGCATTCAGGATGTTATATATGAGAGAATAATAAAGAAAAAAAGGAAAAAGAATAAATATAAGATGATGGTTAAAAAGAGAGAGGCAAATAATGTATTTTAAAAGAATTCCAGGTGCAACCTTGTCGGGGAAGTCAATGAGAAGCAACTTGGAGCAGCGAATCATGTTACACTCATTATCCGGATCAGAAAGCAGTGGATTCTCACACTCGTGCTGGTAATCAGCTCATTTCTCAACTTTTCTGCAGTTCAGAAACTTCCCATAAGGAATAGCGCCACCCACAGTGAGTGGACCTCCATATACCAATGAACATGATCAATACAATTCTCAGTACACGTGGACACGGGCCAACCTTGTCTATCTTTTCAGGCAAGTCTAAGTTTCATCATGTTAATAATTAACAGTTTCACAGCCTACACGCCAGTCACTCACTCCTTTGTTCAAGGCACAGGTTATCATTTGCTCTTTGAATTAACACTGGAAACTGAAATAATGAGCACACTTTACTAGTGAGGAATTGAAGCTGGTAATATCAGCTATCAGCTATTCTACTTTTACATAATTTCTCCAAATCTTTGAAAATTTTCCTTCTGGCATTTAAAGCTGTTTTTCAACTGTCATTTAGAAAGTGGTTGCTTACATGAAATCAGAAACTTGTGATGTTCTTCAGGTTTGTCACTGTCTTTCAGGAAATCTTTTCTGGCCACTCTGAACATTGCTTATAGAAAGAAAGGGCAAGGATTGCTTGAAGAGATATTCCATGTGTTATTAAAGATGTGTGGAAAGGGTTATCTCTTTAGCACTGACATTATGAAATTTCACATTCTGGATCTGTCAATGATAATGACCATTCAGAGACAACAATGGGAACAGCATCACTTCAAATATCTAAAGCCAGTGGTGACAGAAGAGATTTGGGTCTAAGAGCAGTTTGGGGTGGGAGAGCAAAGTGATGTAATTTTCTTATGTCATATGTTTATAAATAATATTGATTCTAACATTTTAATTTTAAACAAAATTTGTGCTTTGCTTTCTTACATTTATTCTCTTCATTTTTTTGATCACATTGAGTAGTATTAAAATTGAAGGGGTTTGGTTGCATATTCAGATTGGACTTTTCAAATGCTCCCTGCCAGCTATAGCTCCACCTCAGCTTTCTTTGCCACCTACTATCTTCACATGGTTTATATACTTGTGTAGAGTTTGTTTTAGGAACTATGCTAATATAGAATTTTCAAATATTATGTGCAGATTAGTAGCTAATGCATTAAGTCAAATTTTTAATTGTCCAAAATTTGACAATTTCATACACGTATTTATGGTGTCTTGATCACAGCTGTTGTGGTTACTTTCAATAAGACATGGATTGAGTTAGCTTTTTATTTCATGACTGGAAAGTGGCTTTGGAGGCCCCACAAAGTTTGTGGTACTTTAGCAGTTGATTGCTACCAGAGGAGCAGTAGTCATTCACATTAGTTGTGAAGTTATTGGGTATTTACCTGCTTCAGTAAATAACCCTTGCCCATTCTCCTGCAAGTGTCCTCTGTAAACTTATTGGTCCATGAAGTAAAAATAAAGAAAGCAACATTTTTTAATGAAGGTAGTTAAATATTTATAAATATAAAGATATACTTTTACTTATGTGACATGTATTCCTTTTTAAGGGTTATTGCAGATCACATATTTTATCAAGGTCAGAATCCACTCAAACATTTATAGAACCATTCTTTGATTTAACTTAATGTTGTATAAAGTTTTACATGTGAAATAATTCACTGGTGAAACAAATTACAGTAGTTCGACTGTTTGAGAACCTGGCTGTGTCCATCCTTCGTTTACTTCCTTTGATTACATCCTTCCTAATTTTCATCCTGTAGATACGGTTGTCATCATCTTTTTCTCTTTCACACTTCACAGTCTCCAAGTTTCTCATCTCAGGCTTTCTTGAATTTCTTATTCTTTGTACTATACCTGGAGTGTTTCAGAAACTGTTGTAATGCAAATCTATACCACTACGTTCACCACTGTTGTGATGCATGGCTACACCATCACTTTCATCACTGCTGGGATGCACCTGTGTACATTGGTGCAGGAGAATTGTCTGTATTCTGTCAATCATGACTTAAATAAATGCTGATTCGCCAGGCAGGAAGTATAGGTGGGACAACCAGACAGGAAGTAAAGGTGGGGCCAGAAGAACAGGGTAGAAGGAAGCTCTTTCCCCACCCCTGCCCAGACCACCGAAGAAGCAGGATGTGACCTGCCCCATGGAAAAAGATACTGAGCTATGTGGCTAACATATATAAGAATAATGGGTTAATATAAGCTATAAGAACTAATACTTAGCCTGAGTTAATGGGCCAATCCGTTTATAATCTTCTGGAGACCTCTGTGTGATTTTCTTTGGGGCTAAACTCCTGGCAGAAACCAGGACAGAAACCCTGACAAGCAGGCCCTCATGTTACAGCGCATGACAGTCATTACTGCTGGGATGCACTTCTATTGCATCACATTCATTACTGCTGGGATGCACCTCTGCACAATGGCATTCATTATTTCTGGGATAATCCTCTACATCATCACATTCATTGCTGCTGGGCTGCACCTCTACAGCATCACATTCATTGCTGCTGGGATGCAGCTTTGTACCATGACATTCATTACTGCTGGGATGTAGCTCTACAGCATCACATTCATTACTGCTGGGATGTAGCTCTACAGCATCACTTTCGTTTCTGCTCAGTCACCTCTGCAACATCATTCTCACGGAACTACTGTTGCTATCTCATTGCTCCTGGGGCTTTTACATGCTATATATGCCTGCATTTTTTTCATTTTTTCTCTCAATTGTTACAGGACAAATATTTTTTGTCTTACCAAATATTAAATCACAAGTTTCTGAAAGTGTCCTGTATACAGTTTTGTCTAACTAAAAGTTTGTGATAAAAACAAACTCAGATGTATGTTTTATATTCTGTGTTGAAGAATGAAATAATTTCTAAATATATGCCATGGAACATTTTTCTTTCTATTTGGCAACTATTTTTTTTGATATTCAAATTCCAGGTTTCCTTGTGTGCTCTCTATTTATTCCTACTATCCACAGAGAAGAAATGATGTTTAACATATTTTGAAACACTATTCAGTACACCTATGATGTTTAATTTTATGTATCACCTACAATGAACAAGTATGAGTCCAGATATTTGATCAGAGATGTTAGTAGTTTGATGGAGAATGTCCTTATGGATTCATGGACTGAAACACTTGTTACACTGTTGGTAGTTCTGATTGGAGAGGAGTAAGAGTTCTGACATTACTGGAGGAAATATGTCACTGGAGGTAGGCTTTGAGATTTTTAAGATCCCTGCCAGCCATTTCCAGTTGGCTCCCTCTGCTTCTTGAAAGCAGTTTAAGATGTGGACTCTCACAGATCCCTGCTCTCGTCTCCAGACTCCGCTCTGCAATCAGTTGCTTATCATATTAAGACAAAATAACGAGTACAGTTAATACTATGTCTTTATGCAGTGGTAGTTTGTGAATGAAGTTAATGGGTAATATCCTCTTAAAGTAAGATGTAAATATCCAGCACTCAGCATTCCTATATCCATTGTAATGCTTAATCACCTGAGTATTCTGCCAATATTTCCACAGGAATTGTGTCATCAGCTGCCAGGATCTTCACCAGTTCACCTGCACACGACACAGCTGAGCTTTGCCTTCTCCATTATACCACGCACCATTCTCTTTAATAATTATCTTCCTATAATATACACATTATATTGGTTGGGTTTATCAGGAAAACACTAACATGCCAGCTCTCTGATTGTAAATACATATCTTCTATAAACATTTTCCTAACCTGGTAAACAAACCTATAATCAATTATAAGTACTTATTCAGTGACTTGTGTTTATTACATTCAGTGATATAAGAATCAAAAGACATTACCCTCTGAGTTATGCCACAATACTACAGGACATATTGTCTTAATATTTAAAAAAAGAAAACCAAATAGATGTATATTAAATTGCCACAAAAATACAGTCACAACAACGATATTCAACATTTGAGCCAAAATTTGTCTTTTAAAGAATTTATTTTAATTCTATCATTCAACTTTTGAGAAATTTCATTTCTTCTAAAGACAACTAATTATCTCTATTATTAATTAGATTTTAATTTTATACTTCATTAACTTTATTAGAAATACATACTACCTAATCTATGAACCTTTATAAGATTATTCATGTATGTGTCAAAGTCTTTCAGTTTGCTTCCTTAGTACTTCACATACATGCCTCTATGAGGTTAGAACGCTACATTGTCATAGACAATTTTTTTTGGATGAAAACAAGCTTGTGTATGGTAAAACAGGCTTGCTCTCAGAGGTTCTACTAATGTAGAAAGAGTAATTTTTGAATTTTTTTCTCTTTATGCAATTTACTTTTATTATGACTATTTTACTACCTATCTGGATATATTGTTTTTCAAAGAAAGAACATTTAAAAGAATAGTATGGATAAACAATTATTGTCCTCATCTCTGGGAATGAATAATTTTACTCTCAGTGGTTGTTAATTGCCTGTAGCTATTCATCTCATGTCCAGGCCCTGTGTGATTTCCTTTATCCACATAGGTGTGTCATTAGGTGCTGTCATTATTTATGTATTGTTTAGGAAGTCATATTTTTGAAGTTTCATGACTGTGACTCTTCATGATTGTGGCTGTTAACTAGAAAACACGATTTTGCAGCAAGTTTCCTGGTCCTCTGGCTCTTCCAGTCTTTCTTCTTTGTTGTTTCTGAGACATAGTTGTTAACCATAAAATCTATATACATATTAACATTACTATACTGAAGAAACAAACAAGGTGGTAATAATATCTTTATCTCCAATAAATATGAACCAAAACTAAAACCCAACAGCTTAGATAAGCATAGTTAATTTGAATACCTTACTCTAAGTTTTGCTAATTAACACTGAAAATGTTCAGTTTGTTTATTAGTACTTTGTTAAACTTTATTTTCCTAATCACTCTCAGTGGCAAAATATCATCAAAATACTGCCAAACATAGCAGAAAATCAATAATATTTACTGTCCATAATACATTCCCTCATCATTAGAACAGTAGTTTTTGGCATTTTGACAAATAGTGTATTTTTGCACTACTTTCTAAGGATCACAAATACTAATTAAATAGTCTCCAAACACTAGTAATCTCAGAAAGAAATGATTTATAGTCCATTGATATCCTGTGGTCATCTATTGCTGGTTTATATGATTAGCACATTTCAAACAGATACAAAATATAACTGCTGTTCCAGTTCTATTTTATATAAATATGTATAGGAACCTGATTTATTAAACTATATAGGTTAATTTTATTCGTGCCCAGAAGACTGAGCCACAATTGAGAAAATGTTTATATGACATTGGCCTGTATGCAAGCCTGATGGTTAGTTTCTTAACTAAGAATTGATGTGGGAAGGCACAGACTGCTTTGGGTGGGGCCACCCATGGGCTGGTGGTCCTGATTTCTATAATAAAGCAGGCTAAGCAAAAATGGGAATTTAGCAGTAGGTAGTCCTTCTCCACAACTTTTTTCATTCCCTGCCTTCAGATTTCTTCCTGCTTTGAATTTCCACAGTTCTGAAGGGTGACCTGGAAGGTGTAACAGAAAATAAACGGTTTCCTCCCCAGGTTGCCTTGGTTGATGGTGTTTTCTCCTGCAATGGAAAGCCGTAACTAAGCTCTCTTGTATCAGTCACTTAGGGAACTGGCTACATTTCCTCGTTCATGATACAATGTTAGCATTTGACTCATTGTTTTTCTCTTTTTCTGGCTTATTAATACATTGTTTGCTTGTTTTTTTTCTACATTGATTGGTCTTATTTTCTTGTTACTTTGTTATTGGGTGTTGTGTGAAATTTGATTGCATTCTGATCCAGCCAAGACTGACAATAAAGTTTGGTTTGAATCAGAGGGCAGAGCTATCTACTTAGTGACCAAAATTAACCGTAGAGGACTGAGGACAGATAGAAAGAGGACGTGGTATGGGTCTCTGCCTTATTGGATGGAGGAAAGATGGAAATAGGAGGTCATTGGTTGCTTCTTGCCCACTTCTATGATCATCCAGGTTCTTAACACAATATCTGACCCCCAAGTTTTCCCGATAAAGAATAATTAGATAAACACATCAATTGAGCATCACAGGTACTCCCAAACCTTGTTACTTTCAATACTTAAGTCTTTCCGAGGTTAACATCTCTCTTTCTCCTCCTCTCTCTGTCTCTGTCTCTTTCTCTCTGTCTCACTGTCCCTCTGCATGTTGGTAAGTGTAAGCTTTTCATGTTCTGAGAAAGCAACATATAAGGAAATCCAGTTGTAATATATGGCTCAGGCTACATTGAACTTGAAGACTTGGCCCCAAGTACTATAACTATAGACATAGTATACTATACTAAACTTTCCTTCTCCTTTATAATTACTCTCATGCTCCTTGTCCTCATTATCTTCTCCATCTTCCTCCCTCTTCCCATATGAAGATTGTACTTTTTAACTATAAATTCTTACATTTCAAATGAGTTTTCTTAAGCATTTGGAAATCAAATACTATCTTATTTCTATCGTGACATTATTGTCCTAAATACGACTTTGCTACTGCCAATCATCACCATCCAGTCTTAATCTCTTACTTGACTCTTAATCTCTTAATAATGATTGTTCTATATTGATTTTTCTCTTGTTTATATTCTTCTCTACTTACTGCATAATAAAGTTCAAAGTCTTGTTTCAGTATCCGGTTCTATATCAGAGTAGTAGGAGGTAAGTAGAGTCACATGCACCTATGCTAACTGTGAAGGGAAGGCCTGAAATATTAATTTGGCTCTTTTTTTCATACATTGTTTTGTTTTATTTTTTCCATTCCAAAACATAATTAAAGAAATAAAATTTTTACCTTTCTTCCCCTTCTCCCGGTCCCCTCCCACTACCTCCCCACCCCTCCTCCCTCCCCC
>PVIU01031542.1:0-14677 GCA_004026605.1 Ondatra zibethicus
TGCCCAGGGAAGGCACACCAGCATCCCGCGCGCTCACCTGGAACTGCAGCAGCTCCAGCTCCTCATGGTCCAGAGGCTGCAGCGCGAACACCTTGCCGCTCTCCGCGTGCACAGACACGAAGCTCGACAGCGAGCGCTCGCCCACCCGCCTCTCCACCAGCGAGTAGGACACCAGCGCGTTCTCCTGCGCGTCTGCGTCTATGGCTGACACCGTGAAGATGTGCGCACCAGGCGGGTTGTTCTCCTTCACAAACACCGTGTATTCGGGCTGCGAGAACGTGGGCGCGTTGTCGTTCACGTCAGCCACCTCAACGGACACGCTGGCTGTGGCCCACAGTGAGGGCGAGCCCCCATCCCGGGCTGTCACCACCAATTTATAGTCAGGTGTGGTCTCTCTGTCCAGGGCGCTGTCCAGCACGAGCGAATAGTAATTCTTGAAGGTGGACACCAGCTTGAAGGGGACATGAAGGGTCAGGGAGCAGGTCACCCGCCCGTTGTCATCAGAGTCACGGTCGGATACACTGACCAGAGCTATGACAGTGCTTGGATGGGCATCTTCTCTGACTGGGAGTGACAGGGAAGTAATCGTGACCTCTGGTGCATTATCATTTACATCTAGTACATCCACCAGAAGGGTACAATGACCTGTCATTGGGATATTCCCTTTGTCCACTGCCTCCACGGGTATCTCATATGATTTATTTTCTTCGTAATCTAGTTGGCCTTTCGTTCTAACTTCTCCGCTGCTGGGATCTATATGAAATGCATACCCCACCGCAGGGGATACAGGCTGCCTGAAGGAATAAATTATATCTCCATTTGTACCCTCGTCGGGATCTGTGGCGTTTAAGTTAATCACCAGTGTTCCGTTACGTGCATTCTCTAATACTCTAACTTTATAAATGTACCGATCAAACTCTGGAGTATTGTCATTCACATCGAGGACGGTGATCAGCAGCTGAACTGTGCCAGTCAGCTCCGGTTTACCTCCGTCACTAGCTGTTAGTAGTAAACTATGCTCCTTAATTTCTTCTCGGTCTAATGATTTCTTTAATACAAGTGATAATGAAGAAGTTCGCTCACGATTGTTTTGCGTGTCCAAAACGAAATAATCACTGGGATCCAATCGGTAGGTCAAGGCGGAATTGACTCCGATATCTGCATCCGATGCGCCATCTAGTGGAAATCGAGTTTCTGGAGGTCTTGATTCTGCAACCACAATGCTTTTGTTGGTTTCGGGGAATACAGGCGGATTGTCGTTAATGTCCCTCACCTCCACCTCCACGTGGAAAACCTGCAGCGGCCGGTCCACGATCACCTCCAGGTGGATGCTACACTCCGCGCTCCGCCCGCACAGCGCCTCCCGGTCGATCCGAGAATTCACAAACAAAATGCCATTCTGCAGATTTACCTCCAGAAGGTCCCCGCGGTCCTTGGACACCACCCTGAACAGGCGGGGCACCAGCTCCGCCAGCTCCAGCCCCAGGTCCTGAGCGATGCGGCCCACGAAGGTTCCGTGTTTGGCCTCCTCGGGGACGGAGTAGTGGAGCTGGCCGCTCCCTGCCTCCCAGGTTGCGAGAAGTAGCCAGAGCAGGAGGCACTGGGATCCTGGGTTTCTTTGCCATAACAACATGGTACACGCAGAAAGATGCAGTGAAAGCTACGGTATACAGAATACCTTACCTGAAACTGCCTCTCAAAAACTGGTTTGACGACGTCCCAATACTGAAGAATTCACAACGAATTCTCTAAAGGAAGTGACTGTCTTTACTAAAAGAAAAGTTCTCAGTGAAGAGCGACATCATGAGGCATGAATGTGTAAGTGCAGCGATCACTGGGGCTTCATATTTTCCATTGATAGAAGCCTTTACTTCCTTGCACTTTCTGAATTTTCCATTGCAAGTATGTATTTAGAAGTTAAATATTTGTCCTTCCAGGAACAGTAAATGATTTCCTCTATTAGCATCAGGTGCAACTTAACAAGTGGTATATGTCTTGCAATGTTCCACAAACTTAAACGTGTGTGCGTGAAATTTTAAATTAGTGAACATTATAATTTGGCTTTGGTTTCTAGTTCTCACAGTCACGTGAGTTTTGTTGGCAATTTTATTTTCCTCTAATCGTTTAAAGATCTTCCCCATTAACAGTCATTAATTCCAAATGGAAACATAACAATCGCATAAAACACATGGGCAGCTACATACCAGATTTCAAATAATACACCATGTTCAGGAGTTCCAAGAGTGGATGAAATGTTTGTGCTTTAAAAGATGCATCTATGTGTAGTATGTTTGTGTGTACATAAACACACAACAATCTATTTAAAACAATGTTTTGCTGTTTTCAGTTCACCTTGTAGAAAACATACCAAGAACTAACAGCTTAATTATTTAGTATAATTTAAGTTACTACCAGTGGGATAAACTTTTTTCCTACCATGTCCATCAGCAGTAGAAGAAACCCTGGTATTGTTTAACTCTGATTTTTCTAAGTACATGACAGTACCTAGACGATGATGCAAAAACATTGTTAGCAAAAGAATATTGCTGTTATTTGTTAGTATAGCTACAGAGTTGTAGTGATATGTTGTTTGTTCTCTAACAAATAAAGCTTGCCTGAAGATCAGAGTGCAGAACTAAATCACTAGACGCCACCAGTGGTAGCACATACCTTTAATTCCAGGACTCAGGAGACAAAGGCAGAGGGATCTCTGTTAGTTCAAGGAACCCCGGGATACATGAGGTTGAATCTGTCTAAAAGAGAAACAGAGCTCACACAAAGGTGATCCCAGCACTTGGGATCCCACGCCTTTATCCCAGCACTAGGGAGGTGGAGACAGGAGTGATATGGTTGGACAGAGAAAGGAATATAAGGCGAAAAGAGACAGCAGCTCATTGCCATCTGAGCAACAGTCTGAGGGTGCAGTCTGAGGACAGGATTGCCCTTTTGGTCTGAGCATTGGTAGAGGTAAGAGGTCTAGTGGTTGGCCACTCTGCTTCTCTGATCCTTCAGCTTTCCCCTCAATAGCTGATTCCAAGTTTTTATTATTAAGAACAATTAAAATTAATGCTATACCAAGTCATAAAGTTCAAGGCCAAACAGTACAATGAAAGATATATTTTATATGATAGAAATGTAGGGACTTGAGAGATAGCTCAGCAGTTAAGAGCACTTACTGCTCTCCTAAAGGACCTGAGTTTGACTCCTGGCAACCACATGTTGGCTTACAGCCATCTATAATAGGATCTGATGCCCTCTTCCGGTGTGCAGGCATACAGATAAACAGAGCACTCTTATTCATAAAATACAAAAACAACAGAACCTTAAAAATAAATGTGAATTATATATGACTCCAATTTTATGTTATAAATTATACAGCCAAGTATTACATTGCCTAGTCTGTGAATAATTCTATAGTGAATGACCATTGGGTTCATTTTTATACCTCCACTCACCTCTGAAATCCATGTGGAACATTTTATTCTCTTGCCCCCACAACCCTCTCCTGTTCCATTATTTCTACTACATGCTTTACTCTTGTCATGGGAATAGTCCCTTGATTCTTTTTGTTTTGTTTTGTTTTGCTTTGCTTTGCTTTCAATACAGAGTTTCTCTATATTACAGTCCTAGCTGTCCTGAAACTAGCTCTTGTAAACCAGGTTGGCCTCAGATTCACAGAGATCCACCTGCCTCTGCTTCCCGAGTGCAGGACTCCCCACAGTCCCTCAATTCCTCCCGATTCATGTCTACTATGTTTTACACATAACACATCACCGACCTCTTCACATAAGTCACCCATTCACAGTATGCCTTTATACACCCTAGAATTGATCTTCTGTTTATCTTACTTCTCAAACATTCTCTTCAGTTTCCAACACAGTTAACTATTTATTCTTCCTATTGATCTTTAGTATAAAGCTGTTTGTTATCTATGGTGACTCTAGACATTGGCATTCCCCTTTACCTAAGTGGACACTCAAATGTACTCCTCTTAGCTACAGATATTTTTTTCATATTTTCTTTTGTTTCTCAGTTTCTCAACTTCATTTCTACCATGTGATTTGATGCTTTTTCCATTAAGATAAATCATCAAGCATGACATCAAGGACTTTCTTCCTGTGGCAACATTTATTTATAATATCTATTTATCAATTTATTTATTTTATTTAATGTGTGTATTTTGTCTTCATGTAGGCATATGTATATGAGCATGCCTGGTGTCCATGAAGGCCGGAAGAGGGCGTTAAGTTCCCTAAATGACTGTCAGCCACTATGGATCCTCTATGAGAGTAACAAGTGTTCTTAACCACTCTGCCATCTGCCCCTCAAATGTAGGCTAACCTATGCTCTGACAACAATATTTTTCATTTTCCTCTTTTAGTCTTATTATCTCCATCTTCATTTCCATACTGCTTGCCTTATCTCTAATGTCTCCTTCCATTGTTCCTTTTCTTCACACAGCAACAATGCTCAAACACCTTAAACTTGTAGAAAAAATATTCTATCCATCTTCTTTTCTTTACTTCTAACTCCTAACATTTACTTGATATATTACACTCTGAGTTTCAACCTTGGTTACCTTGCAAAGATCAGCTGAAGTCCTGGTTGTGTATTCTGGACAAGAGCACAGCCATGTCTACAGGTCTCACAGCTAAGGGAATGGCATGCCTCTTCCTGCCTCAGACTAGGATGTTTACTGAAGCAGGATGCTTGTGTAACAGTTGCTCTTTTTTACTAAGAAGGCAGCCATGAAGAAGGTTTCACCCACAATTTCCTTGCTTCAGAAGACTACATGTTCATCACCCAACATGAGACTCCCTAATAAGATTACCTGGTCACTGCCTTCTTTTCCCAGGATAAAATAAAGGTCTCAGTATTGGAGAGGGGGCTGCCATGTCTCTACCCAAACATACAGCCCACTTGACCCCATTTTGGCTTCACTTTATGTCTGTTTTTCTTAATATTGCATTGCCCCCAGTGAGATTTCCAGGGCCCAGCCTTGATGGCAGAGGCATTACCTACTTTCCATCTTTCTAAGACTACCATAGAAGATTGAATTGTGGTACCTCAAAAGATAACACTTAAGATATGGATCTTAAGACTCATGGATATAACTCTACATAGTAACTAATGTAATTAAATTAAGAATAATTTATTCTAAGAAACCAGGTCAGTCATAAGTGCTATTACATGTGTCCTTATTAAACAAAAACATGGGTAAGAAAACATGAAGAAGAGAAAGCAATGTAAGGACAGAAGTTGAAAGTGAGGTAGTCATATCCAAGGAATGTCAACAGCCACCAGAAACCAAAAGAAGCAAAGAGTAGATTTTTGTCTCTCCTGCTCCATTATCTCTAACATGCTTTACTCTTAAAATGGAAACAGTCCCTTGATTCTTAGAATGCTTTATGTCTTCACTGTGGACTTCTGGCCTCAAAACTTGTGAGACAAACAAATGTCTCATCCCAAACTGTGATTATTTGTTATAGCACTGTCAGAAATTAGCATGTGTGCCTATCTAAAGCCCTTTCTTCAATATTAAATCCAACTCTTCAATTTCTTCAATATTTCCTTTTTCCATCTGTCTCGGTGATTTCTGTCCTTTCATGAATGTATGTTTTTGTGGAAGGAATTAGTCCTCAGTGTGTATGTATAATCACCCACTATGAGTTCTAGAATCATTTTTTGAATGGCAATGCTATTCCAGTACAAAGGTTCTTAAGTTAGGAACAGGGTCTGAAGTGTCCCTCTCAATTCCTACCTGCTCAAACCCACACAGACCATTTCCCCAGCACACCAACCTAGATATCGATGTCACTGCGCTGTTGTTGTGAGAGTCTTCTAGCATAAGCATTCCCACACCAGTGAGAGATATCAATAGTGGCAAAGCCAGGACAGTTCCCAAAGGGCCTTGGTCACGGGTCCAGTTTGCATTCTCATTTTATACTCCAAACCCACAAAGTAGGGCAAACAAGCAAGTGAGATTTTACAGAGCATAAGTGGCAGTCAGCAGATTGTTAATGGAAACACCCATTGTTTCATCTCTTTCTTCAGGGCATTCTGTTCCAGGTAGCAAATGCTTGGCAAACAAGCAGTACAAGCAGTGCTTTAAATAAACCACTAAATAAGTCAATAAATCAGTATTGGGCTTTTCTACCTTATTCTACTTCATTTGTCTTTCTCTTATCATTTATATTCATTTTTTTGTGAGACAAGCTCTCTCTATATATGTAGCTCTGATTGTCCAGGAGCTCATAATGTAGGCCACCCTGACCTTGAACTCACAGAGATCCTCCCGCCTCTGCCTGGGGAGTTCCAGGAGTTAAAAGTGTGACCCACCACGACTGGCTTTATCATTTATATTGAATCAATCATCATCTGGATGCTTCTCTTTACTAGCCTGGATTAGCAAAGGTTCCCTCAATCCATTTCTACCAGAATTATTTAAGTCTCCACTGCTCAGCAAGTTTTGGCTGTTCCTGACTTTAATCCCAGCATTTAGACCGAGTCAGAGGCAGGCAGATATCTGAGTTCAAGGCCAGCCTGGGCTACAGAGAAAGTTCTAGAACAGCCAGAGCTACACAGAGAAACCCTATTTGGGGGGATGTTTATTTGCTTGATACTTAAGTGCTTATGGAAGATCCTCTACAAGTTTCCCATCTTGTAATCCTCCCACCACTGATCTTTCAAGTTCACACTCTCAAGAAAACACTCCTTTGTTCGTACTTATATTCCATCTGTGAAACCTTACTGTTGAAATGTTATCTATTCTTTAAGACACTTCTGAAGAAAATGTTGCCTCAACTATAATACTCAGTCCCTCTTCTAAATGGAAGAGACTGTCCAGACAATACATTTCAGTATCATACAATAATCAAATATTAGTGATTGAACATGTACTATATTCCTGGTCCTAAAATAAAGTATGTGAAGGAGTAAGGAAAAGCTTGGAAATTTTAATGCCTTTATCATCAGATTGGAGGATGAGAAGTTTTGATTTCTGATTAAAGACAAGTTCCGTGTATTTTTATGGGAAGAAATTACAAAATATAAGTTTAAGTTCAGAAAATTCAGCAAATAATGAACTCATGATCAATACACCACAATGAGTTTGGAATCCTCCAAAACCAGATTTAAACAGGTCACACAACCTCTGTGTCTTCAATTTCAGGTTTCTTGTCTGTATGATGTAAGCGATGGTTGTAAGGCCTTATCTGATAATTAAGATAATTCAACTAAAGATGCTAGCAGAGGGGCTAGAATAGAGTAAGGTTCACATTTATACTTTATAAGATTGTAAAAGGGGTCTTTAATTGGGTAAAGTGGTGTGCTTCTGCTATTGTACCTACTCAGGAAGTTGAATGAAGAGAATCACACATTTGAGATCAAACTGGGTGGTGACCACATTTCAGCACAAGTGAACAAAACAAAACTATGTCATGAATGCTAGGAATGAGCTCAGCAGTAAAGAGCTTGCTCAGCAGGAGCAAAGGCCATAGCTTAGGCTCCCAACTCTGCAAGATATTATTCATGTGCCACCATAGAAAATAATCACATGAATGATTACAACACAGATCTTCATTTAGGTGATGTTTAAGTGTCTTTAGATTCACAAATGAGTTTTATTCTATGTGTATACAAAGAATAGAATATCAATCTCATAAAAAAGTAAAGGCACCAGGGACTACTGACCAGGTGACTCAGTAAAAGGATTTGCTGCACAAGGAGGAGGACCTGACTTTGGATGTCCAGAACTCGCAGAGAAAGCAAAGCAAGCACCAGGATGGTGGAGACAGAAGGGCTTGCTGGATGGTCTAGTTGAATCAGAAGGCTCCAGGTTCGGTGAGAACTTCAATTAGAAACAGTTGAAGAAAACCCCACAACAGCCTTTGGTTTCCACATCCATATGCGCGCGCGCACACACACACACACACACATACACAATGTGCATGTACACAAATACATAAGCAGCAGATAGGTAGACAGGAATTATGTCAGGATATATGCTTGCCCCTGATTGGGTGAAGGCGGGAAGTGTGTAGCCTTGTGGGGTTTGCCCTTATAAGCCCCTGTCTAACGTAGTTAGGCACCATTCTCTGGGAATTCCCGGTATGGACTTGGCCAGTCCATCTTCCTGATCGGTATTTAATAAAGCTTGCTTCAAAAAATTGGTATAGTTTTTGATGAGGCTATTTTCCTAACAGTAGATTATATATATATTCCTTAGTTGATCATACATATATATATTTGACCTACTCTTGTAATATGCACATAATATGAATATAATTCTGTAATTCTGACCTAGGTCAAAGATTATATGTATATGTATATATATACATACATACACTAATATTTTTCAAGGCTAATCATTCAAAAATAGCAAGAAAAAGAATACAAAAAGAAAATAAATTTTCCATTGCATGTCTATATAAGTTATTCACTGGGTGACACATGAAAAATCTAAATAACTACGATGAAACCAGAGAACCTAAGACAGTCAATGATTCAAAACACAAAATTAGAAAGAAAATTAAGGAAACAACAATATAGTTAAAGCCTAGTTATTAAGAAAAGTGAAAGTACTGATGTGCTATCAGTGCCTTACTTCGATTGAAGAATTTAAGCAGAAGGTTGGAGCTGAATACCATATGGTCTGGATTAGAAGGCACCACTCCACAACACGACCGCGTCTCCTCTGTGGCAAGTTCAACCAGCTGCCCATGGCACTGAACCACACCAGCCTGTGTTTCCCAAGCCCACAGGCACCATCGGTTGGTGGGGCTGGGCACCAGAATGTGTGTACGGCAGCATCAAGAGCACCAACAGGCTGGTCACTACTGCCCAGATGGCGATGGTCAAGTACACGTGGACATCCGTTAGCGATGCTTCTGGCATGGTAGCACCCACAAAGGTCCACCACAAGGTCTTTAGTGCTGGGGCACTGTCTACTATAGACACTAACACAGTGGCTGGAGCAGTCAGTGCCAGTTCTTCATGGTCTTTCATGATCACCACCAGGCCCCCCACACGTATACAGACCCCACGTGGAAGGCACTGCGTGTGCCTATGATCTATAGCCAGTTGCAGCTCATAAAGACAGCCACACATTGTAACCAGAGTCTGCAACCACTGGGCGCACCTTCGCCACTATGTGCCCTGAACTCACTTATCTAGGCACAAGCTCGCTCACTGACCCGCCGGCTCTTACAGCTCCGTGGGGCAGCTTGGGAGCATTGCTGTTCTCCTTTAACAGAAACACCTGCACATTGCTGCCCAGGGAAGGCACACCAGCATCCCGCGCGCTCACCTGGAACTGCAGCAACTCCAGCTCCTCATGGTCCAGAGGCTGCAGCGCGAACACCTTCCCGCTCTCCGCGTGCACAGACACGAAGCTCGACAGCGAGTGCTCTCTTACCCGCCGCTCCACCAGCGAGTAGGACACCAGCGCGTTCTCCTGCGCGTCCGCGTCCATGGATGACACGGTGAAGATGTGCGCACCAGGTGGGTTGTTCCTCTTCACGAACACCGTGTATTTGGGCTGCGCGAACGCGGGCGCATTGTCGTTCACCTCAGCTTCCTCCGCGAACACGCTAGCGGTGGCCCACAGCGAGGGTGAGACCAGTCCCGGGCGGTCACCACCATCTTATAGTCAGTTGTGGTCTCGTGTTCCAGGGAACTGCCCAGAATTATCGAACAGTAATTCTTGAAGGGGGACAGCAGCTTAAAGAGACGTGAATATCAGAGAGCAATTTACTTGCCCGTTGGCACCTGAGTCAAAGTCGGACACACCTAACAGGGTGATTACTGTTCCCACCTGAGCATCTTCTAGGACAGAGAATGACAAGAAAGTACCACCACATTTCGGCGTGCGTCTGGATTTATTTAAAGCTTTAAGTTCTCACTAGTAGGCTGAATCATTGAGAACCCATAGGAAATTTCTCCATTCTGGCCTTCATCTAGATCGGAAGCGGTTAGTTGAATTACTCAGGTGTTGTTTTGCTGTTTCAAGTGGGTTTATCAAACTCCGGTGCCGGGTCATTCATATCCAGGTTGGTTCGTTGCTATTTTTCATTTTTGGTTTGTTTGGTTTTGGTTTGGTTTTCCGAGACAGGGTTCCTCTGTGTAGCCCTGGCTGCCCTGAAACTCAATCTGTAGACTACCCTAGCCTTGAACTCAGAGAGATCCTCCCCTCTTCTACCTGCGGAGAGCTGTGATTTAAGGTGTGCGCCAATACTGCCAGGCTAAGAATGGTTGTTTGCATCTGAATATATCCTGTTAGCTCCGGTTTACCATCATCAAAGACTGTTAACAACAGAAAAAGCACTGATGTTTCCTCTCTGTCCAACAACTTCCAAAGAATCAGTACAGGCGGTATTCTTTCATCTTTTTGTTAATCATTATTTTAAGTGCAAAATGCTCGTTCAATCTTATATGTAAGACAATGTATGTCAATATTAGCTTCAGAAGCGCCCTCTAGAAGAAATTGAGTGCCCAGAGGTGCAGATTCAGGAGACTTTTAGGGGCTGGAGAGATGACTCAGTGGTAAAGAGTACTGACTGTTTTTCCAGAGGACACACATGACAGCTCACAACTGTCTGTAACTCCAGTTCCAGGGGATCTGACACCCTCACACAGACATATGTGCAGGCAAAACACCAAGGCACATAAAATAAGAATACATAAATCATTTTTAAAAAGAAAATAAATAGGCACCTTTTGTTCTCTTTCTCTAAGCATGGGCAAAATATCATTGATATTCTTGACGACCTCCATCTCCACACGAAAAACCTGCAGCGGTGGTCCAAAGTCACCTCCAGGCGGATACACAGAGCCTCCCAGTCGATCCGAGAATTCACAAACAAAATGCCATTCTGAGCTGGGCGGTGGCAGCTCCTGCCTTTAATCCCAGCAATTGGGAGGCAGAGAGGCAGGCGAATCTCTGTGAGTTCGAGGCCAGCCTGGTCTACAGGAGCTAGTTCCTGGACAGGACAGGCTCCAAAGCTACAGCAAACCCCTGTCTCGAAAAACCAAAAGAAAAAAGAAAAAAAAGAGCCATCCTCCAGAAGTTTCCCGCAGTCCTTAGACAGTCCTGAACAGGGTCACCAGCTCCTCCAGCTCCAGTCCCAGGTCCTGAGCGATGCGACCCACGGAGGTGCCGCGTTTGTCCTCAAAGATGATGGAGTAGCTAGAGCTGGCCGCTCCCTGCCTCCCAGGCTGCTAGGAGCAGGAATGCCGTGGACAATTTCAAGCCTCTTCACCAAGAAAACAGCATCTTAGATACTGGGGGCTTCTTGGTTGGAACTGTCAGCTTTAAGGTAGCATTCATGAGATATTTTATAAGCAGTCTGTCTTTTCTGTATTTATTTAATAAGCTTCATGGGTTATTCCGGTTTCTGTGTAGTTGGGTCCATTCTGTGAATGGATGGACTCTGGGACCCCAAACCAAAACATTCTTCTTCCTCTGACTGGTTATGAAAATACAAGAAAGATCCTTGGGTTCTTGGTTTGGATCACCATTTCCTGGTCCACTCTAGTTCAACTTTTAAATATTCCCATGGATGATTTGTGAATGCTGTTTAATTGGTGTATTGTAGTTCTTTTGTGTTTTTAAAATATTTTCTTTTTCAAAGTTTATCAGAAAATTCTCTTTGAGATAAGGTGTGACAAACTACTCTAATGTGTCTTTTCCATGGAGAAGGATAGGTAGTATGCCCACTCCTGACCTTTAATGGCTTACAACTGACAATGTGATTTTTCTTCACAGCACTTCTTGGGAACTTCTGGAGAAAGTGAAGGATTCCATCATTCCATAAAAAGAAACTAGTAATGTTTAGAAACTAAACAATACTCTGTATAAAAATTCTTTTATTCATGAACCTAGAGAACATTAGAATTCATCATGAATATGAGAGGTGTCGCTTCTTGCTGTTTATTGCTTAAATGTGATGACTTCATGCAGCTGCTATGACTCCCACACGTCAAAGCACATGAACAGACTAATAGCAAGAATAAAGCAGTTTCATTCAAAATGTTGGATCAAGCTGGGCATGTGGTACCTGATTCAATCCCAGCTCTTAGGAGGCAGAGGCAAGCAGATCTCTGTGAGCTTGTGGCCAGCCTGGTCTACAAAACAAGTTTCAGGACAGCTAAGTCTCTGATACATAGAGAAACCCTGTCTCAAAAAACTAAAATGCTGAATCAAAGTTTCTAAATTCCACAATATTTTGAAATGACAATAGAATGCTAATATCCAAAAGACTGTTGGGGAGTGTTTTGCTGGGTCCTAATCTTACTGACTAAAGGAAAAGTTTGAATTTGATACTAACATTTTTGCTTCTAAATCTTTTCTGTTAGTAGTTACTTAGTTTATACTTCTCAGAAAGTCATAATGGTGATAGTGATGAAAGAAGGGATTAAAGACCTTTCATAAATATATTCAGTAATTCAAGATTGCCTTGTACATAAACAGTGAAGAGCATATCAATATAATAATATAGTAAGCGTGGACTTTATAATTTCATCAACCTCCACATCAAAATCTTTAATCCAGTAACTTACTGCCTGTCCTTTTAAATAGTGGTAAATCTCCTGAGCACACACAGTGGAAGGGGAGAATGGATTCCTGCAAATGCCCTCCACATGCTGTGGCATATACACACACAAATAAATAAACAAATGTAATACTTTTAAAATAAAATAAAAGCTCTTAATCCAAGTTTCAAGAATGGTCTCCAATATGAATTCCTCCAGAATATTGTGCCAAATGATATATTGTACAGTTTAGGAGAGAGTGCTTTGAATGAGCCCCAAATGTATGACCACTCCCCACTTCCTGCACTTATCTAAGAAGCACAGAGCTAGAAGATTCACAGGGATACAGTCTTTACTAGACTCTTTAGATGTGATTAGAGAAATGAAAATTAAGATATTAATGATAAGGTGTTTACAATGGATTTAAAAGGTGAAAATGATGAAATGATAATTATTAGTACTCATGCACATCAATAGATTTAACTTTTCCTTTCTGAAAAAATATAAAGTTTAGGAAAAGATGTAAATGAGCAGCTCATATGCATATGAGATGGCAACTAACAAGTGTGCATGATTTGATTGTACAATTTTATTTGCCTAGTTTACTTTGGAAGCACAAGTCAGCCTTCTTTGAATACACAGCACTTAATAAATCTCTTGTGCTTTCATGGAAAAATCAGGAATGGGGGATTTGTTTAATAACAGCACCATGTTAGAATACAAGACTGGACTTTTTTCTCCAAGTATTTGAAGATGAGTTTTACCATGTGTGCTAGGTGATATTTAACAATAGCTGGGGGATAGTAAATCAATTCAGAGCTAGAGACAAGGGATCCATTGTTGACAGAAACACGTTTAAAGCAACTAATGGGAGAAAGCAAGAATATCAAAGCTAAGTACTGCTAATAGACAAACACGAGCAAATCTAAATAACCTGCTCTGATTATCCACTTCACTGAGAATTAGAAATGAACTGGTATCACTTAGCTTAGGTAAAAAAATGATTATTTCAGGTGAAGTCATCCTGGGACCTTCTAATTTTTATAACCAAATCTTGAGACAAATGAGGCACTTCTTGCCTGAAGAATCCTGATTATATGATTTAAAGGCTGATTATATGCATATCTGGCGTTTTACTAACAGAGGTTGTTCCTTGAAACAGCACTCAAAATGTGGAATATTTGTTTCAAGTTTTTCCATTAAAACTGAATTCTGAATTTCATATGCATTTACTGAAAAGGTGGGATTTGTCAAAAACTCACCTGTGCAGGGTGATTTGATTGTGATTCCTGTCTTTCCCTTTCATCTCTATCCAGGTGGGGGGGTAGGCAGGGACTAAAGGCCATGAGGTCGGTCTTGGGCGGACCCTCTCCAGAGCACACCCTCTGCCGCCTCTGCTGTGAGTATGACCAGGTCCCCACCGCGCTGGAGCACACCAGCACGGGCTTCCCAGGTCCACTAGCGCCCTCGCTGTTCGCAGGCAAAGCTGAGCAGCGCAGCGCGGTGTACAGCAGCAGCGTGAGCACCAGCAGGCTGGACACCGCGCAGATGGCGATGATCAGATACACGTTGACATCCACCAGTGACGTCTCTGAGACTGAAGCACGCCCGGATGTCTGTGAAAAGGACTTTGGTGCCTGGCCGTTTTCCACTAGAGACACTAACACAGTTGCAGTGGCTGTCAGTGCGGGCTCTCCATGGTCCTTCACCAGCACCAACAGAGTCTGTCGAGCGGCATCCAACTCATCCAGGGCACGCGTTGTGCTGATCTCTCCCGTGTACAGACCCACGCGGAAGGCACTGCGCATGCTCCCTGACACCGACTGCAGCTCATAAGACAGCCACGCGTTGTAACCAGAGTCTGCATCCACTGCTCTCACCTTCGCCACTACGTGCCCTGAACCCACTGATCTAGGCACAAGCTCGCTCACTGACCCGCCGGCTCTTACAGCTCCGTGGGGCAGCAGCGTGGGAGCATTGTCGTTCTCATCCAGCACAAACACCTGCAGAGTCACATTGCTGCCCAGGGAAGGCACACCAGCATCCCGCGCGCTCACCTGGAACTGCAGCAGCTCCAGCTCCTCATGGTCCAGAGGCTGCAGCGCGAACACCTTGCCGCTCTCCGCGTGCACAGACACGAAGCTCG
>PVIU01031543.1:0-14628 GCA_004026605.1 Ondatra zibethicus
CTTCTGCATGTATTAACTTTTTGAGAACCGAGTCTTTTTGAATGCACTCCTTCCTAGGCCAGGAGGGATGGGGGTGGGCCTTGGACTTCCAACAGGGCAGGGCACCATGCCCTCTTTCAAGGAAGAAGGGGGAGGGAGGAGGGGTGGGGAGTAGTGGGAGGGGACCGGGAGAAGGGGAAGAAAGGAAAAAATTTTTTTTCATCTTTAATTATGTTCTTGAATGGAAAAAATAAAACAAAACAATGTATGGAAAAAAATAATAAAAAATAAATAAAAAAATAAATAAAAAAAAATATACAAAGAACTCAAGAAATTGATCATCAAAAGAACAAATAATCCAATAAAAAATGGGGTACAGACCTAAACAGAGAACTCTCAACAGAGGAATCTAAAATGGCTAAAGACACTTAAGGAAATGGTCAACGTCCTTAGCCATCAGAGAAATGCAAATCAAAACAGCTCTGAGATTCCATTTTATACTTGTATGAATGGCCAAGATCAAAAACAATTTATGCTGGAGAGGTTGTGGGGTAAAGGGAACACTCCTGTATTGCTGGTGGGAGTGCAAACTGGTACAGCCCCTTTGGATATCAGTATGGTGATTTCTCAGAAAATTAGGAAACAACCTTCCTCAAGACCCAGAAATACCACTTTTGGGTATATACCCAAAGGATGCTCAATCATACCACAAGACATGTGCTCAACTATGTTTATAGCAGCATTGTTTGTCATAGCCAGAACCTGGAAACAACTTAAATGTCGCTCAACAGAAGGATGGATAAGGGAAATGTGTACATTTGCACAATGAAGTACTACACAGCAGAAAAAAGTAAAGACATCTTGAAATTTGCAGGTAAATGGATGTCTCTAGAAAACATCATATTGAGTGAGGTAATCCAGACCCAGAAAGACAGTTATCACATGTACTCACTTATAAGTGGTTTTTAGTCATAAAGCAAAGAAACCAGCCTACAATTCACAGTCCCAGAGAATTTAGACAACAATGAGGCCCCTAAGAGAGACATACATGGATCTAATCTACATGGGAAGTAGAAAAAAAGACAAGATCTCCTGAGTAAATCTTCATGGGGATCATGGGAAAGGGTAGAACACAAGAGGAGAGGAAGGGAGGGAAGCAGAGAAAAATGTATAGCTCAATAAAATCAATAAAAAAGAAATTATGTGTACACTAAAATCAAAAATGTGGTATCTAGAAATCTTCTAAGCTCTTTGGAAGGAAGTGGTTTCACAGCTCTCTGTCAAGCTTCCAGAGATGACATACAACCATATAAGATGTGTTTGTTTTTTGTTGCTGTCAAGCATAGCTAAATCCTGGTATATTTTGCTAATTAGCCATACTCCAGAGCAGCTTTCAGTGTAGAAATGGAAAAGGATATTGAGTTGTATAATTTCTCTCTGTGAGTATTTGCCATGTTGCTATGGAGACAACACCATACCCTAACACTCATCTGCATTCAGAAGTGCTAACCAAGGACATAGACATGCTGAAGAGATACAAAGAGATGCTGATGAGAATAAGGTTGTACCCATCATTCAGGGTTCTCTAGAGAAATAACCAATAAGAAGACATACACATACATACATACGGAGAGACATGGAGTGGGAGAGAAATGGATATAAGAAGTTTTCTCACACAATTATAAAGGCCCAGAAGCCCTCATTCTGCCGTCTGTTACCGAGAGACCCAGGAGAGTTAAGCAACATAGTGTGATTCTGAAACACTGAGACTTTGTGCTATATGTTCAAGTTCAGTGTCCCCGCTCAAAAAAAGGAAGACAGCAAATTCTCCCTTCCCTCGCTTTTTGTCCTGTTCAGGCCTATGGCAGATTTGAGTTGACTAAGGCCCACACATTGGGAACAACATCCTGCTGATTCAAGTGCTTTGTGGGCTGATGGGAACTCAAGGCTGGTGCTGGGATGCGCAAGAAGATAAATGGTGATCAGAGACTTGGTGAAGAGTTCATGAAGAATCTCTCACGCTGTTTTCATACTTACAGATGAAAACTTGAGTGTGAAGGGAAAATCAGATCTGACCACCTGCCTTTTCTGCATCTCTCCTGAATTGTTGCAAGCCGGGAAGCTCTCTTGACTGGAGGTGTGGGAGGAAGTCCAGGGAGAGGTGATTGGATGCTAGACAAAATGCGGAATCTGGAAAGGGCCAATGGGAGAGTGGGAGAGACAGAAAGAGGCAGTGGAAGAGGGAAAGAAGGAGGGAGGGAAAGAGAAGAAGGAGGAGGAGGAAAGAAAAGAAAAAGAATCAAAATGAAGAGTGCTTAAAAGAAAAAAGGATGTCTTTTTCCACCCAACCCGCTCCTGCAATTGTTGTCACTTCCTCACCGAGGGATAACCCCTGAGTACCAGCCCCTTTAACCTTTTTTATGTCGCTGCTCCTTTCCATGGCTTTTCAGATTCCTCCCACTTCCCATTGATCATAAACCCTCTCCTCGGTTCAGACATTTTTCCATGTTTTGCTATCTGGTCTTGGGCCAGGGTCACATAACATGCTGACTAAGGTTAATTACTTCATTAATGCCCTCCTTTCCTGATGTTCAGGATTTGTTTTATCACCATCTGCTCAAAGATGAGTTGAATTCATTACCAGGCTTCTGGGCCTGAAGGTCAGCTAGATTTCAAATTATACACCAAGAAACGAAGACTAGAAAGAGCCTGCAGCCCTGAAGAGAGATTTTTCTGAAATGGGGTCAAGATTTATCTCAGTTTATTTCACTGCAAATATTATGACACACCCTGGATGCAACTTTACCTCCACAAATGCATGTGTGCAACCTGCAGAGACCAAAGAGTCCTCAGCCCCCTCTTCCAGAGTCCCTTATTTATAAACAAAGAACCCAGAGAGGGGTACCCAGAATGCACTGCGACATCTTCTAAGGCTCTGAACGTATAGTGAAACTAGTCTCTGCTCTCCGAATGTACGGTGTAATTGGAGAGCAGAAAAATAAATCAAAGCTTTTTCTAGTATACTAAATAGAAGGAGATTAACCAGAGAGACTGAGGGAGCTAAAATTCATGGAATTCTTGCTACATTCTGGCCATATTACTTTTTCATAATTAACTTGAGCCCAGACAACTTTCCACATATACTGTGGTGTTTGAGTCAGACTGAGTGACCCAAGTAGACTCTTGTATTCACCTGGTACTCTGATTCTGACTTGATGACAAACATGTCTTACTACAGGCATAGTTACCGAAACTTCAGTTTCACTGACACAGAGAACGCTATTGAAGTGGTTCACTGTACAAACAAGCTGCAGAAAGCACGTAGTGCAAGGAAGAACATGCTGTCTGTGATGGGAATTACAGCCAATACCTCATGGAGAGTCTTTGCCCAATCATAACTGGGAAAGGCTTATGGGGAGACTTTCAGGGCACTGTGATCCACCACTGCTTTTTATTTGGACAATTATCTATCCTTAAGCCTTTTTCCTTCATCAGTATGATGGTTAAATTTTTGTGTCAATTTATCTTGGCCATGGGGTGCCCAGATATTCAGTTAGATATTATCCTGAGTGTGCCTGTGAGACCTGGAAGAGCTTCAACTTCCTAAGCCTCCTGCTTCTACATCACTGTTGCCTGAAAAACCAGGGGTCCTCTTTCACTCATTCCTATGAGTACTGCATCATACACATAGACATAAGAATATCAGTGATCCATAGGACACATGTTGCCTTATGCACAATGCGAGGATATGAATAGGTTCTCTGCCCTCTTGTTCACAATGTGATTAAAAATGACAAGTCATGGAAACAGATGAAATCAATATAACCACCATCTTGATGAGTTAGAAGACAGACTATGCCAGGACACAAAGTAGTAAGGAAATCTTCCATCAGGAATTATTTCAAGAAAAGCAAGGCAATATCCTGAAATGGGATGCATTACAAGTAAGGAAGGAAGCAGACAATACTTACCTGTGTAGCCAGGAAAATGCAAGCAATTCAAACAGTTCATTGTTACTGGAAAGTGAAGTATGTGAGGGACATCATCAGAAACAAGAGCCAAAGGAAAGTCAGGGATTATGTCTTCAGAACTTTTATACACACTGGGGCCAAGAATACTGGGAATGTGTTCATTCCTTTACTCACTTGTTTTGTAGGATAAACATGAACACCAAGCATGTTACATGCCAGCCACTCTTTCAGGCGCAAGGGTATATCAGCAAACAACAGATACCGTCTCTACTCCTGTGAGCTCATTTATCAATAAATTGTGTAGTACCGTAAAAGGCTATGAAAAGCATGGAAGAATAGAGGGCAAGTTAAAAGGGAGTGGTGATGTTGCGGTGGAGGAAGCAATCCATGTAGTGCCAGCTAGGCTAAGAAAAGGAGACAAGAGGAGAATGATGGAGAACATAGAGGAAGGTAGAAAATGGTCTCACAGGAGGAAGCGATGGCTCACTCAGAGGTCCTACAGTGGGAGAGGGCATGGAGGCTTTGAAGGATACTACTGAGTTCTGTCATGGCTGAAGCTCAGCAAAGCATTGGGAGTGAGGTGGAGATGAGGTCAGGAAGAAGGGACCATGGATTGTGAAGGCTTTATTGATCATTGTACGTATTTTGCTGAGTACTGGTGTGGGGGAGGTAAGGTAGAGAATAAGTTGATAATGGGGTGGGGAGAGGGAGGGAGGGGGAGATAGAGAAGTGACAAGATCTAACTTAAAAACAAGCAGCCACTGAGCTGTCCTGAATTGACACTGGTCTGGAGGGGCACAAATAGAATCCGGGAAACCCATCAGAAGCCAATTGTAACAATCTAGGCAAGAGGTAGGGGTGGATCAGACCAACGCAAACAGAATTGATGGGAAATGATGGATCTGTATTTCCACTGCAGTATCATCCAGGAAACTTGGCCCAGAGTACAGGATGAATTTTTATGTGAAGTTAATATTTCTTAAGTGCTTTCTATGTTTCAGTTTCTCGTTTAAACACATTCTGTACATTGCACATTTTACTTCTGATGAGTCCAATGGTATGCTCACTACTCTCCACTTTACATGGTAAGGCCTGGATGCAGAGAAATGATGCTGTATTAGGCACGCCAGCAGCGAGGTAAAGATCTCAGCTGACACAGAGGCATTGAGCAGGAAATCAGGCTGTGGAGAGCTGGATGGGTAGAGGTGATGATTTCTGTCCTTAGTTGCCTTGCATTCTTCTTTCTGAGCAGGGCATTTCATAAAATCCCCTAAGCTGGTGCCGGCAGCTCGATTCTCTTCCTGGATGCTAACACATTTGGAAACGCTTTCTGAGTAAAGTCTGGGAGATGCTCATCACTGGCAGAGCTATCATTTGAATCCAAAGGAAAACCGTTCAGATATTAGTAGGGAGCTGACCGAGAATAACAGCAGTTCAAACATATCCTTAAATTCAGAGGCACCGTGGAAGTACATGAATCTAGAGGGTTGAGGGAAGCTTTGTAAAATAATGTTTAAATTTCTTATACTACCCTGGAGGGAATAATTGCTCTCTCCTCCCTGAAGAGACAGGAAATGACAATGTTTAAGTCCAGATTGGCCTGAAGGTATTTATTAATAAAATGTCAATACTTTAGTGTGCTAGATTATTGATTGAAATACATACATGTGCCATGTCATGTGAGCACCCACATGCAGACACATATACTTGTGTTCACAAATAATTTTTAAAAAAATAAAAAAATTGAGATATTTATTTTAGTTCCAAGACTGACTAAAATAACTTAAAATCTCAATTTAAGAATATTTGAAGGTCATTTATTCATTTTAGGAGATATGTTGGATTGCTCATTTTAACAGTTTGCTCCAAAAGAGGGGTACAACACTGAAAACTTATTAAGGCTTATAAACGTCATTTGTCATCATGGCTGCAAGTCTCTTTCAGTAATAGCTCTCCAATCTAGGTGAGATCTCAGGCTCAACATTCACCTTCTCAGGTGCCAATTGTAGCTGAAAAGAACCCTGCCCCAAGCTCTTTTTGTGTGAATATTTGCTCCATGTAGATGCTATCTTATAGTCTTATCACTGTGTCAAATCATTTTGTGTCCTTAGGTGTGCACTTAAGACTGTATTCTAGATAATCCACAGTTATCTGTGCTGTGTCAAAATTTAACAACTTGCATCAGAATGGTAATTGATAATAATTGATAATTGACAGTAGCTTGAATTTCTTGACAGGCTACAGAGTGCAGAAATTACAAGATCATATCATTTTGGAGATCAGAAATTCAGAGTTTGTAATAAATACATTGAGGATTTTTTTATTTCTGTGAAATCAAATGAGCATATAAATATTATGAGCCATGAACTCAAAATACTATAGATGCAATCCAAGGTTGCCTAGAATGTATATAGGGGGATTCTCAACTGTTTGTAACTTAATTAATTCATTTATATTACTTCTTAAGGTCTAATTTTGTGGTATTTTTAGTGACCATCTGCTCACTTTAAAATGATATTGGAGGAACAAATCCTACTATGTTGTGTAAGCATTTGGGGGCTGATAAGAGGCTGTTGAGGTCGTCTAGTCTTTGAATCTCAGGGTCTCCAGGTTAGGGAGATGAAATGATTTGGATTTACTTTGCAATACATGGTATAAACACACCCAGTGCCAAGAACTCACTGTGTTGCTCAGAAACGTGTTCAGTTATTAGCATTTTAGACTGTTCTTTTTCACAGTGAATTTGAAATTCACCTGTCACTAACCCTTAAGTAGTCACTGCAACCTTTGGGGATGACAGCTATCAATATGATTCATTTTCAGTGTGACATCTCTTCAAGTGTTTGATGACATCTCTCCTGCCAGTCTTCTTCTTTCTTCGCTCCTTGACGCCGTCCTCTCTGTTGAAAGCTAAACATGTAGAAAGGAGTGTTCCAGGGACTAGAAGTCTCTCGGGTCTGAGAAGTTTGGTAGCCTATTATCTACACGATAATGTGTTCTTCTCTTTGTGGAGCATTAAAAACAAATTCCTTGTTCTACAGTCCTTCAGTCGTGATTTCACCAGATCACCCTGAGCTGCCCTTGACTCCTGGTGTCTTGAGAAGCAGTCAGGAAGAAGTTAGAGTACTAAATTCATCATCAAAGGCATGGGGAAATCTCAAGATCTCCACTCTCATCTTGCGTTTTCAGGTCCCTTCAGGCGTTTTTCTTGCCTACTTGGTTTTGCTCTTTGGGAAAATTATGTAATAATAAAATAAAAAAGACTGACCTTATCTTATCCCCTCACAACTGTTTACCTCCTCAAAATCAGTTTCTGGGAAGCCCATTGAATTTGAAGAATGCACCAAGAGCTCAGAACCTGAATATAGCGTAGCTCTGCCACGGGTTACATGCTGTTTTGTGTGCATCACTCAGCGCCTGTGTTCTTGCCATGAATGTGAATGTGAAATGAGTGTAACAAGAGGACATGGTTCACAATGTGCTGGATGTGAGTTTTAGAAGTTAATGTATATAAAGTGTGCAGAATGATTTCTGGTGTATAGTGAGCATCAGTTAATGCCCAGCTATTATTTTAGCAGACTAATGAGCGTTTCTTTGCTGTGGTTTGAATCACTGTCTCCCAAAGACTTACTCAACCTCCATAGAGGTGCTATTGGGTAGTAGGAAAGCCTGAGAGGCAGAGGTTAGAGGAAGATCCTTAGCTTACTGGGGGCATGCCCTTGAAGGAAGTTGTAATACCCTGCTCTCTTCCTCTTTCTCTGTTTCTTTCCTTAAGAGGTGAGTGGTTTGCTGCACAATGTGTCCTCTACATGTCAAATTATGATCACTGCAGACCCTAAGAAATGGGGCCATTTGATCTTGGAGTGGAATCTTCATAGCTATGAGCCAAAATAGAACTTTTTGTTTCTTTATGAATGAATTGCCTCCAGTTAGTAAGTTTGCTCATGTATCTTCAACTAAGGAAAGTCTTCCCCAGTCTGTGAACGTGACCTATTGAAGAGTTAAGATGTGTCTGACTCTGCCTCCTGAGTGCTGGGATTAAAGGTGGGCACCACCACCCGTCTATGCATTTGATGAACTGGAACCTAGGGGCATGGTAGGAATAAGACCTTTTTTTGCCCCGACAGCTTCACAATGATAGTGCATGGGTCATGAGGGTGCTTCTTTGTCTGAACGCTTGCTTTTAAGATATCTTCTGAAATCATTCTACTTCACTTTCTAGTTGCCCTTTTATGAAAAATTTATTTTCAGGACCCAAGAGTTTCAGAGTGCACATCTCACCCATTTCTGACAACTTATTCCTCATCCTTTCCTGGTCCAAAGGTTGTTATGGCTGTGATGGATCTAGGGATAACTGTGAGGTTATCTTGACTGTCACCACATATTGAAATTTGAATACGATGAGCCAAGGATCATGATGTATGCCTTAGGAATGTTTTACTTACATTTCATAGGAACACTATAATTTTTCTTCTTGAAAATGTGGGCATTTGGATTGGAAAAGCTAAGAAACTCATCCAGGGTCACATAACTCATTATAAACAGTTCTAGGATTTGAACCAAGACTGTGACCTTATTCAATATTTAAGTTTTAAACTGTGCTATGCTTACTTTATAACTTGCTTTTCACAGTTATGACTTTAGCACTTATATGATGGCATTGCCTAAATCTTCCTTCAAATTATTTGTGTCATGAAATTCATATAATTCTCACAGATCAATCACTAGTCACTCATGTTAATCTACAGGGGTGTGTTAGTTCCTTTTATACTGTGTGACAGGATGTCAGACAGCAGCAATTCAAGGCAGGCTCGTGATTCAAGGCAGGCTCATGATTTAAAGCTACCATACAGTCCATCAAGGTGGGGAGCGCATGGTGGCTGAAATGGTTCAGTCCATGGTAACCGGAGATGGGTACAGCTGGTCACATTGATGGCAAAGAGAACTTTCTAAACTTGGCTTACAGAGTTTTCAGAAGTCTTGCCTCCCAGTCTGCTCATTGTTACTAAGTTCCAGTTATCTGGCATTAGAATACCCCTAGCCTAGATCCTAGATTCATCTATCTATCTATCTATCTATCTATCTATCTATCTATCTATCTATCTATCTATCTATCTATCTATCTATCTACCAAATCCCTAATCTTTAGGCTGTATGTGTGCACATGCCACATTGAGTTTATGGAGGTCCAAGAGCAATTTGTAGTTGGTTCTTTCCTGCTACCATGTGTGTTCTGGTGATTGAGCTCGAGTGCTCAGGCTTGGCAATAAGAACCTTACCCACAGAGCCATCCTAATGGCCCTGGCCTGATATTTTTAAGAGCATTAAATACTGTTTGATTGCAGTCAGATTGATAGCATCTCATATCACCGATGTAGAAATCCTGCATTCCAACTCAGGCTGGTAAGAAAAGTGGACCAGGACCTGGAGGCTTCCATAATTGGAGTGTGCGCTTTCACCGCCCTGATACAGGCTGCTCATCTCATGTATGTAGTTATCTTCTGAACGTTGCTGTTTGATTCCATAGCCTGAAGCCCACAGGGAAGTTTGATCTTTCCTAGCCAGGAAATAGTCTTTAGAGACTAGCAGCGGCCTAGGACTGTGTGACTATCCACAGTGAGATGCTGAAGGGCATGGATGCTTTAGCCAGTTAGCTTTCTTAGGTAACAACTTCTAGTCTTTGCACAGTGTCTTAGGGCACTTTACTTAATAGGGACTCTTAGTAAGTCAAAGGAGATTTCAGCAAATCTCATGGTGTGTGGCTGTTTTATCTCTGAAATTACAGAGTTGAGGTAGCAGCCTCTGCGGAATACTTAGAGATGAGGAAGGTGGAGACCCACACTAATTTCTATGGTGACTGGACTAAATGCCCTTCCTCACCAGTGACTGAGAAGGTTTCTTTATCTCCTCAGCCTCACAAGAATTTGTAATTTCTTATTTTGCAGGTTTTTTTTTGTAATAACTATCCTAGCTAGGGTAAGATGATACCCAATTGTGGTTTTGCTTTCAACATTGTTTTATATTATTGACTATTTGTATTTCTTTTTTGGGAAATGTCTACTCAAGTCATTTGGTCATGTTTTAATTGGACTAGTGGTTTTCTTGTTACATTTTCTGAGCCGCTTGCATAGACCTGGGTATCAGTTCTTTGTCAGGTGAATGGCTGTGAAATATTCTTACCATTCTGTTGGTTGTTTCCTGTCAGCGATAATTCTAGAATCAAATAGAGTATTCAAATGTAGGTGGATCGTTAGCAAGCGGATGGAAATTGCTTTCTTATAAGTGCACTTCAAAACTATAAAGATCATGAAAAACATAATTTGAAAACCCATTATTGCCAAGAAGCTACTTTGGAGTGACATGACAACTATATGTTTGTGGAATCCTGAGTAGGGAAAGGGGGCTTCAAACTGTGTATAACAAATCTAGAGGTTTATTAGTCAAGATTCTCCAGAGAAACAGACCAATGGATATGTGCTATGAAAGGAGATTTATTAGGTTGGCTTCCATGCTACACACTAGGTAATTCAACAATGGTTGTTGCACACTGAAGTCACCAAGAACTTGGTAGTTCTCTGTCCAGGAGGCTGAATGTCTCAGCAATCCCATTCTGGCAAGAAGGCCTGGGGGCTGGAGCAGCTGGTAGTCCACACCGTTTTCCTGAAGAGGGGCTCTGATGGCAATGGCTACCAGCAAACAGCAAAGGGGGAAGCAGGTAGCACAGGTTTTCTTTGGGCATCTTTAAACCTGGGCCACAGCTGGCAGGTGCTACCCACTGTGGGGCAGGCTCTTTCAGTGACTCTGCCCTCTTTACTCTCAGTCCTTCCTGGAAACTCCTTCACTGACAACCAAGAGGGCCTCTTAATTGATTCTTGATCCGATCAGATTGATGACTGATACTTAGGATAACTGTGGTTTCATTTCATTTAGTTTGTACTTCTTGGTTTTTTAGTTTGTGTTTCCTTCGCATTGTGGATTACAAGCCTTTGAAATTTAACAATAGCTTTATGTGACTGATCCTTATGTGCTAACCCCAAGGATAAAGTTATTAAAAGTTGTTTGTGGTAATTAGTGGGGACATCAGTAGGAACTTTTAATATGCTTTAAAGATAGAGACAAAATATAAGAAGTTTCTATATTGTCACATCAATAAATAAAAAGACTTATTGATTTTTATTTCATGTCTGTGAGTGTTTTGCCTACACTGTGTATGTACACCACATGTATGTAGTGTCCCATGGAGGCCAGACAAAGATGCCAGATTCCCTGGAAATGGAGTTATACACAATTGTGAGCTGCCAAGGTGCTAGGACTTGAACCTTGCCAGTCATTCCAGGTGTAGCATGTCAAACTAATTTCTGAATATTTTGCATCAGTTTTAGTAGCTATGACATTTTATCTATAGATATGGTAGATAAATAGTTCCAGGCTAAATCAACATTCCAGAGAAATAAAAAATCAGTTTAAAGATATCACTGAAGGAACACGTCATCTTCTGAGGGAAAAGCTTAAAGGCTAAAAATGGTTAGATTAAGTCAGAACCAAATTGTTGGGGAGAATCATAATTTCACCAAAGCTGAAATAAATGTCTTGGTTTCCTCTGTTGCTGAGGTACAATACACTAGCAACAGCAACTGAAGGGAGACAGGATTATTTTGGCTTACAGCTCAGAGTGCAGCTCACCATGGCTGGAGAGTCAAGCCAGCAAGTGACCGAAGAAGCTGGTCACATCACATCCACAGTACAGAAGCAGGGGGTGGGTGGACACTTGTGTGCTCCTCTTTTATACAAAGACCCCAGCCAGGTAATGGTACCATCCATGGGTGGGTCATCTCACCCCAATTAGCCTAATCAACATAATCCTTCACTGGAATGCCCAGGCATCTAGGATCTAGGGATCTCCTTAAGGATTCTAGATAGCGTCAGGTTGACAATTGAGATCAGACATCAGATTTAGAATATTGATGGTTTCACCTGGAAACAAGTGAAGACTAAGACATGACCATGTTGCAAATTTAAATAGCATATTTCTTTCCATTCCATTAATTTTTAAAATTCCATTCTTCCCCCAAGAACTATCTTTTGCAGAGTTGTTTAAAATTCAAGACTACCCATCTTTGCCATTTTCTCCTTCTCTTTCCTTTCATTTATCTCTCCCCTTCCCCCAAGAAGCTGTGGGAAGATGGGGGATGGTCATATACGGCTTTGGGAGCTTAGAATTCTGTTCGTATTGCTGTCATCCCATTGAATATTGACTTTGAAACTGGGTCATGGATAGAGGCTGGAGCAGTTGTGAATGGAAGAGTGTTATGATGAGACTCTTCAGGCTTTATGAAGAGCTTGGACCTTCTCAGAGGATAGCAATACAGATAACGAATAAGGTTCTGATGAGATTTCAAATGGAGCTGAGGGCAAAATATTGGATTAAAATTCACTTTGTTATAAAGTTTCAAAGAATGTGACTGTACTGTGTCTGAGCTCTCGGACATTGTGCAATGCAGGGCTTTAGAGCTGTAGATAGAATATCTGGTACAGGGGGAATTCTGATCAGCAAAGCATTCAGGCTATGGTATAGTTGCTTTCAATGCCTTAGAGGAAAAATGAGAGGGCAAAGAAATAACTTAAAGATAAACTTATTGTAAAAAAAAGAAAAGAGAACAAAAAGATTTGGAAAATCCTCAGCCTGGCTGAGTGGCAGAAATGAAGGAACCACTTTGAGGAATGAAAGCCAAGGGTGGCCCTGGGTGACCTCTTGTTTTGGATATTAGTATGGATAGAAGGGATCAATGAATACTAGAAGACTTGTTAAGCATTTCAGTGATGTGAGATGTCCTTCTGTATATGTGTTGCTTTTATTGGTTGATAAATAAAGCTGTTTCAGCCAATGGCTTAGCAGAGTACAGCCAGGTGGGAAATACAAACAGAGATACAGAGAGAAAGAGTAGGTGGAGTCAAGGAGATGCCATGCAGCTGCTGAATGAGAAGGGCACCAGAACCTTACCAGTAAGCCACAGCCTTGTGGCTATACACAGACTAATAGAAATGGGTTAATTTAAGATGTAAGAGCTAGCTAAGAATATGCCTGAGTCATTGACCAAACTGTGTTGTAATTAATATAGTTTCTGTGCGATTATTTGAGTCTGAGCAGCTGGAAATGAAAGCGCAGTCTCTGTTTACATTTCAGAGACCGTCAAGTGTGTCCTTACCACCACAGACTGGGGGAAAGAGTATCTTCAAGTGTGTCCTTACCACCATAGACTAGGGGGGGAAGAGTATCTTCAAGGCTTTAGCCCAGAGCACCCTACATGAACTCACTTCACATAAAAGTCTTAGATCTTTGCTACTCCAATTCTTCTATCATTTCTGTTCTAGATGTTGGTCACATGACCTGAAGTGAGACTCCATCCTCTACTCTAGAAGGGAGTCCCATGTAGATGGTATGTATTCTGCAGGCCTGATGAATACAAGAGCTGTGAGGGTTTGCCTTCCTCTACATATATTTCAAAGGATGTCATGATGTCTCGGTCAGCCAGAGTCCCAGATGCCCAGAGCCTCAGGAAGAACCTTGATATAAGGGTTGAGCCTCTGCAGGAAACCTTCTCTAGGGCAATGCCTCCTGGAATGTTGGAGTGTCTCTGAGAATCTAGGATTACAGAGATGCAATGACAGTTTTGGAGAGTTTTAGAGAGGAAGCTCCATCTTAAGAGACCTGAAGCATGGGGTAAACCCAAGAAGGCCACAGAGGTGTATGCATGAGGCATGGAGTCAAATGAGACT
The DNA here is from genome assembly GCA_004026605.1 of Ondatra zibethicus. Taxonomy (NCBI): domain Eukaryota; kingdom Metazoa; phylum Chordata; class Mammalia; order Rodentia; family Cricetidae; genus Ondatra; species Ondatra zibethicus. Next base: position 13,728 of record PVIU01031543.1, read on the forward strand.
GATCTCTGAGACAGTGTTGTTTTCTCTGTCGGGTTTTGGAGTTCATGGCCTTATTGCTCCCTTTCCCTCACTTCATTTTCTCATTTGGAGTGAGGTTGTCTCACCGCTGTATTTTGAAGGACATTACTTCTCTTGATTTCATAGGCTCAGAGCCAGCGCAATCTGACCCAGGATTAATCCAGCCTTGAATTTCACATCTAAGTCAAATGAGACTCTAGATTTTAGACTTTTCAACTAGTGCTGGAATGAATTAAGACTTTGAGACTTCTGAGGTTGAATAGACATATTTCTTTCATTGCAGGGCCAGGGGAATAATTCTGTGATTTGAGTGCTTTTAAACACAAGTTCATGTGTTAGAAAATTATTTATGTTAATTATATGTTAAGGTGGGGCTCTTAAGTGGTGATTAAGGTTCCATGAGGTCACAATGATATTTGTGGCTTTGTACATAGAAAATGAGGTCCAAGCAATACATACTCTGTCTTGCCACTTGATGTTTCCTAACATGTTATCAAGAAGGCCTTCATCATGTACTGCTGTTTTACTCTTGGATAACCCAGTTGTCAGAACTATGAGCTAAATAAATAAAATTCCATTTTTTTTTAATTTTTATTTTTTATTTTTCCATTCAGAAATTGACCCTTCCTCCCCTTCTCCCATTCCCCTCTCCCCCACTAACCCTCCTCCCTCCCCATCCATCCATCCATCCATCCATCCATCCATCCATCCATCCATCCATCCATCCATCCAGGGTATCCTGCCCAGTGGGAAGTCCAAGGCCCTCCCCGCTTCATCCCAGCCTAGGAAGGTGTGCATCCAAGAAAACTAGGGTCACAAAAAGCCAGTACATGCAGAAGAGACAGGTCCCAGTGCCGTTGTTGATGGCTTCTCATTCCATCCC
>PVIU01031544.1:0-14676 GCA_004026605.1 Ondatra zibethicus
GCTTGCTGAAGACCTAGAGTATAGGGCAACTATTATATTTATCAATTCCTGAACTTACGTGATGATTCTGAAAGAACCATGGCTTTGAGAAAGTCCTGCAGCTATGTAGTTAGTTGTAAGATGAGAGCTGTTTGAACTTGTTTAAGAAAATAAAATCATTGCTGCCGGGCAGTGGTGGCGCACACCTTTAATCCCAGCATTCGGGAGGCAGAGGCAGGCGGATCTCTGTGAGTTCGAGGCCAGCCTGGTCTACAAGAGCTAGTTCCAGGACAGGCTCTAAAGCTACAGAGAAACCCTGTCTTGAAAAAAACCAAAAAGAAAAAGAAAGAAAGAAATAAAATGCTGAGGACAAACAGGAAAGTCATATTGAACTGATGGGAGAGCATGGGAGAATTTCTCTCATTAAGGAAAGCTAATGGGGCTGGAGAGATGGCTCAGTGGTTAAGAGCACTGACTGCTCTTCCAGAGGACCCGGGTTCAATTCCCAGCACCCACATGGCAGCTCACAACTGTCTGAAGATCCAGTTGCAGGGGATCTGACACCTCACACCAATGCACATAAAATAAAGTTAAATAAACCATAAAAAATATTTTTTTTAAAAAAGGAAAGCTAATGATACTAGTTGGGTTTACAGATTAAATTTTGAGAATGACTGGTGGTTTATTTTTTTCCTTTGTGAAATCAGAGGTAAAGGGGATGAGATCATTGTCCCAAAGTGACAGTAGACATGGTACAGATAGTTTGAGGAGCCCTTATAATTTGGGTGAAGGAGAAAATTCTTTAGAAGCTAAGCATTCAATTAAGTGGTCCAGCCAAAACATTGAAGTCAGTTATGATTATAAAACCTGAGGGAGAAAGAATACAGCAGTGCACTGAAATTGTTAATGTGGTAGTCAGTGAGTTTGGTGGATGCCCAAAATAGAGAATAATGTAACTGAGAAGCTTGAACTTGACTAGAGGTTGGAAGGCTCTAAGGGAGAGACATCTCACATCCTAAGGTATACCTGAGGAGTTTGTAATGACCTCTTACTCCACCCTTAAGACAGATAGTAGTAGAAAAATACTGTCTTTTACCAGAATTCAGCAAATATAATACAGTACAGTTCTCAGTGAAGAGGTACATATGAATTCTTATGCTTTCTTTACAATATTTTTCTTTCTTTCTTTTTTTTTTTTTTTGAGACAGGATTTCTCTGTAGCTTTGGAGCCTGTCCTGGAACTAGCTCTTGTAGACCTGGCTGGCCTTGAACTCACAGAGATCCTCTGCCTCCTGAGTGCTGGTATCAAAGGTATCCACCACCACCGCCCGGCTCTTTACAGTATTTCTAAATACATATTTCTAAATAATTTTTCAAAATTACAGATACAAGAGTTCCCAGAAGTCAACAGATTGGTCTGGAGTAAAGAAGCCAATTTATTTAAGTAAATTAGGTAATAACTTTGCAGAATGGTCATCATCTTGGGCAGGTTATCTTATAACAAAGGTAAGAGAACCTAGTTTAGAATTTCTTAATTGCACAGAAATTCTGGAGGACTCCAGAGCATATACCTGAGTGCATAGCATACAAGAGGATATTTCAGGCTGACAGAATTAAAAGAATATTTAATTTTTATCTTTACATATTTTTATGTAAACAGTATATTACTAGTTAGTGATACTTTTGAAAGAAGATATATCATTTATGATTTAATGAAATTTCTTGGAAAACCAAAGGTATATTATAAGTTTTCCTTGTTTGACATTTGTATGAGCCTAACTAACAAAATTATATTGTGCATTCTAAGGAAATGCTTAAGGTATGTTTAAATACAACTTTTGCTTTAAACTTACATTTCTGTTGTTAATTAATATTTTAAAATATTTCAAGTATTAAAGGCAATTTTAAAGCATTTTATTTAACTTTTTTAAGAACATACAAATATTTGTGTGGAAATATAGAATATTATTAAAGTAACTATTTGTAGCTCCAAATAGTTTAGTTCTTTTTGTGTTTTAAGTCAAAATTTATTATTGAGTTTAAAATAAACCTTTAAGACATTTTCTAACAGTTCAGTAATCGTAAGTAGAACATTATATATCATACATTTGACTTTAAATTAAGATCTGAGGATTGTATGTTGATTTAAAGTATACATGATTTGAACTTTTTATGCTCAACTAACTTAATTTTTTATTTCTTATTTTTTTATCTTATAGTTTGTGATTACACACTGCTTAAAGTACCAGTCGCATACTTAATGTGCTGACTCATACTTTTTTGTTGCTTCACCTAAGGAATTAGCACACTAAATTTAACAATAGCTAAATAAGATATATTATAATTAGGAAAGTTAATCTATAATAAAACATCACACATTGAAAAAGAGCTAAGGCTGCCGGGCAGTGGTGGCAGCGCATGCCTTTAATCCCAGCACTCGGGAGGCAGAGGCAGGCAGATCTCTGTAATTTCGAGGCCAGCCTGGTCTACAAGAGCTAGTTCCAGGACAGGCTCCAAAGCTACAGAGAAACCCTGTCTCGAAACAAAAAAAAAAAAAAAGAAAAAGAGCTAAAGCTGTTTATACCAGTGTAAGCTAGCAGCTAGCTCTTCATTGCCTTAGGGGTCTCAGGTGTTCTGGCATTTGGGATTAGTTAGTGAGATCATCTGATGTTTTAGTTGCTTGAATGTACATCCTTCACTGCAGGGACAATGACCTACTCAGTCATGAATTCTCACAGGCTACATTTTAACATCCAATCAATAGAATAAAATGTATAAAACTACTAATCTTTCTTAAACCATTTGAGTTTACAGGTTCGGCATGATCTTGCCAGTAAAATCTTTACATGCTGTAGCATAATGATGAAGCATGATTTCAAGGTCACCATCTATCTTCTTCCGCATATTCTAGTATATGTCTTGTTGGGTTGTAATCAAGAAGATCAGCAAGAGGTGAGTTATTTTATTTGGTTTCAGACAGGTGACACAAGTTCTGAACAAGTGAAACTTTATTTCTCTAACCTTAGTATTAGAAGCTACCGAGTAGGGGGCCCGTAAGATGGCTCGATGGATAAAGTGCTGCCACACAATCTCCTGATTCCACAGTGGAAAAAGAAACAAACCCTAAAAGTTTTGCCTTTACCTTCACATGCACACTGTAGAACCCTTGTAATCACACTCTCACTCACATATACAAATAGTAAATTCCAGCACTTGGGAGGCAGAGTGGCAGGAGCATCAGGAGTTAGAGGTCATCCTCAGCTATGTAGCCAGTACAACTTGTATTACATGAGATCCATGTCAAAACAAAAGCCAAAATCTTGTCTTACTAGCTTTAAAAAAATGTTTAATACAAAAAGCCTAATAACATTATCAGTATATTTAACTATTTACTCTGAAATTAATTTTAATTATTCTTCTTAAAATTTTTTATTTAAATATTGGCATCACATATATTTGCAGGTGCCCAGGGAGACCAGAAAAGGGTGTCAAAATCCCTGGAGCTTATAGGTAGTGTGAGTCTTCTGAACTCCCATCCTCTGAGTGAGCAGCAAGCACTTTTAACCACTGAACCATCACTCTCTAGCCTTTTTTAATCATTCTTTTATGTGTATGATGGTTTGCCTGCATGTATGTCTGTGCACCATATATATGCCAAGTGTCCACAGAGGCCCGAAGAGGGTATTTGATCCCCTAAGACTAGAGTTATAGATGGTTGTAGGTCAACATGTGGATGCTGGTAATTGAACCCAGGTCCTCTGCAAGGACAGTAAATGCTCTTAACCACCAAGCCATCTTTCCAGCCACCTGTTTAGTCACTCTTAATCAGTTTTTTTCTCATTGATTTAGCTGTACATAAGAAAGATTATTATTAATCTATTTTAATTATTGGTATAATGTTTGGTCTTATATATATTAATAAAATGTTACTATATGGATGCATTATTAACTATAAATTAAATATTTAGGTTTATGCAGAAATTATGGCAGTGCTAAAGCATGATGATCAGCATGCCATCAGTACCCGAGACAGTGCATCTGATCTGTGCCAATTGAGTACACAGACCGTGTTTTCTATGCTTGATCATCTTACCCAATGGGCAAGGCACAAATTTCAGGCATTAAATGCTGAGAAACTTCCACAAAGTAAACTAAAAGGAGGTAAGGTCAACTTAATGTGTGAATATTTTCTTATAATTTCCACCGATTAACTTTTCCTTGTACTAATTCTACAATCTAAGCATTAGAGGGTTTTTTTTTGTTTGTTTGTTAAAGACAATGTCTCAATATGTAGCCTCAGCTGGCCTAAAATCTCAGTATATATACCAGGCTGGTCTCAAACTCAGAAATCTGCTTGTTTCTGCCTCCCGAGTGCTAGGATTAATGGTGTGCTCTATTATGCCAGCTAAGCATTAGTTTTAAAAAGTCTGATTTTTTTTCATTTGTTTTTGCACTATTGAGGATGGAATCCAAGGGCTTATACATAGAAAGCAGGCATTCTACTACTGAACCACACCTCCAGCCTATGTGCATTTTTAAGTTGTAATAATATATACTTTTCACTGAGAAAAAGCAGTTAATGTGTATGACCTCACTCTAGGATTAGGCTGTACCTCAGAGATAGAATACTTATCTAATATGTTAGAGACTCGGGTTTTTACATCCAGAAACTGCAAAAATAAAAACAAAAACCAAGAAACTGCTCTTTTAAGTTCTTACTCTTATACCCGTGGACAAAATATGTACCTAACTTTTTTATATAAGATTTTGTGAGGATTGATGAGATGATATGCATGAGTGAAGTTGTGAGCGGTGAAGGAGATGATAGAGGGATATTGTGGCTTTGCTACTCCTTATTGTTAGCTCATTTGCTCCCCATGCTTCAGTGTATTAGTTTATGTGTATCATTTTCACATCTTTAAGTTTTAAATGTTGAAGAAGATTCTTATTTCATTTGCTTTATTTTCCTGGGTTCAAGTAGTGTCTGTTTATCCAGCAGAATCTGCAAACACCCTGAGCATGCTGTAGTACACACAGTGTTAGAGCTGCTAGTCTGTAATCTTGTTTTTATGATATTACAGCTTTCACTAACAAGATTAAAGAATCTTTCAGAGTTAAGTGAATCTCTTTAGAGTTACCCTACCAATTGGCCCGTGATCATTTCGTGACAAGAATTATATTGATCACACAGTAATGAATACTTTTCATGGTTTTGAACCACTTTTTTTTTGCTCTTGCAGTTCATAGATGGTTGTAATCATATTGCTACTGTTATCCCTCAGCCATTTTCATGGCTATTAAATTTTTTTTGCTAGGTTTTGGGGCTACTTTAAAAACTGACAATCTGATAATTACTAAACAGATTTCCACTTACAAAATTTGTCATTTTGTAAGCCACTCCCTCCCTTACTCATATGCATGTTAAGGACAATAGGTTATTGTTTAACAAAGTTTTCTATATTTGCAGATAATTACCTGTTTTCAGGAATGTTTTCCATGGAGTATGATTAAGTAGCAATTAAGTGTTTGCTCCTAGTTTTGTTTGTGAAAATCTTATTGTTAAAAGCCAGCACTAACTTGACTGTTATTTTCATTACACTGCAACTAATATTCCATCTTTTAAGATTAACACTTGGAGACAAGGAATACAAATAGCCCAGAGAACTTTTCCCTAAAATGAACAAAGGCCAGGACTCATCCTCAGCACTCAAGGAGGGAAATAAAAGCTTCTATAAACTTCAACATAAAAAGCCCTCTTCTATAATTCTAAACTTTCTTTACTGAATAATTGTATCTTATCAGTATTTTGTAGTAATAAGTAATAAATAATTTTATTTCTTTTACTTAGTTTTCATATTTTTTTAACATTCAATCATAGTTTTTCATTTACTACTTGAAATAACTTGTAAGGAAGGAAAATAAGTATCAATATTTCCCTTTAACATATGAGAATTGGGTTCAGTGAGTTGAATAATGTCCAGAGTTAAATTATAATGGTAGAACTGGAGCAAGATTCTATGAGCAGTCATCTTGTTCTTTATTAAGATCAAACTATTAGTCCTTAATGTATTAGTTAATGAAAAAATTAAAGTTAAATGCTTCATCTTCTAAATTTTTATCTTATCAGTCTTTAACTACTTTCTTTTTTTTAAATCCAGTATCAAATGTGAATTTTGAAGACTATCAGAGTGTAACTCGTTTTCTAGACCTCATACCTCAGGATACTCTGGCTGTAGCTTCCTTTCGCTCCAAAGCATACACACGAGCTGTAATGCACTTTGAATCATATATTACAGAAAAGAAGCAAAATATTCAAAAGCATCTTGGATTTCTACAGGTTTGAAATTAATATAGTGAATTTAATAATAAAAGTAGCATTGGCAGTCATGGTGATACTGTTAATTTTATTGACTATTTCAGATACTGTGCTAGGTACTAAATATTTGTAATACTTTAGATGCTTATGGATAATGGGAAGAGATTGAAACAAATTTGGTAAAATATCAAAGTGTTTTGATGCATTTGTCCTGAAGAAGGGCACTGCATTGTCCTTAAGAGTAGGGAGATGAGGGATCCAGGAATAACTTAATGTCAATGATGTTTAAGATAGTCATAGTTTTTAGAGATAGCTCCATGGATTTGGGAAAGAGCATCATGTATGCAAACAGTAAAATGTCCGTTTTAGAATGACATTTAGCAATGATAAAGGAAAGATCCTATGCCATAGAGAATCTTAGAGAATGGGTACAGGGGCAGTATTATATCTTAGCTAAATGTCTATAGCAGTTGTGGAGGAAGAGTATAAAGGATTATAAATCAAGGCACTACTGTTGTCCTTGGCAGAGGCCATGACCTCAGTTTAGGGTAAGTAAATAAGGAGATGTGAGACTGCTGGTGAAACAAAGGTTTAGAAGATAAAATGCTGTGTGAGAAACAAAGAGGACGTACATGCGACTAAGACAGCATACCCGCTTGTCCCAGTACTATTCTTGCTGAAAAGTGGCCTCCATGTTACCAAGTTCAGTCTTTATTTTCTTAAACTCACAGTATTATTTGATGGACCTTTCTATGCTCATCAAGACTTGATTTTAGCAGATTTGGTGGTACACAATGGTAAGCTCAACACTAGGGTGGTAGCGGCAAGAGGATCAGGTGGAGTTCAAGTTCATCAAGGCTATCATGGGCTTCATACAACTCTGTCTAAAACACACAAAACTAGTGTTTTATTATTGTTTTCTCTTTTAATCTGGGAGACATTTGCTTCCCCCAGGATTTAGTTTTCTTTGTTTTCTCTTGCCAATGCATTTTTTCCTACCCCAAAAACTACTTTATTGAGTCATAGCTGGTGCACAAAGAGTTGTGCATGTGCAACGTGATGTTTGTAGCTAACACACACAGCCATTCATAATAATACTAGGAACATCATTACTTCTAAAAATTCCCCCATCCTCTTTATTGATTGATTGACTGATTTTGTGCATATGTTAAAAGCATTTAACATAAGAACATTTATTGAACTCTAAACATATGATGCTATGCTATTAACTACAGTCAGTGTGGTTTATTCATCTTGTATAATGTTGTGCCCTTGTGTAAATAATTCCCCAAGTCTCCACATCTCCAGCCCTTGACAAGTACCATTTCTCCTCTCTATTTCTATGATGAACCTAAAGTAGTGATCATATGTATCCATCCTGTGTCTGTCTTATTTGCCCTACAATTCTTAAAGAAAAAGAACTTAAAATTAAGTGCTTTTCTTCCCTGTAGTCTATTTGTAATTTCATTTTGCTTTTACAAGATTTTATTATAAAGATAATTCAAGCAAGAAACATTTTCAGAATTGTACAGTAATAGCAGTATAACAATATAAATATAGCACACATAGTCCACCATCTGAATTCCACAATTAACATTTTTTAGTATTTGCTTCATCTGTCCATCCATCCCACACTCGACCTTCAGTTTGCTTTGGCTTTTTTTTGTATTTCAATGTAAGTTGCTGGCATTTGTGTTTTAGGTCTGTTTTATTCCTAGTTTCCCCCTCCTCACATAATTAACCCTGAACCCAGATCAAATATCTTAAAAGTAGTGAGTGGCATTTTTATCAATCTCTTCTACATTTCAGATACAAATAAATGAACTTCAAGGATAGAGCAGCAAGCACTTTCCAATACTCATGTTTGCTCAGTTATCTGAATTCCACAGTAGTGAGCTGTCCATTTGTGGCATCTTTTGTTCTTTCACAATTGGTTTCAGAAAGTGTGATGATCAAGATCAAATATCTTTCTAGTTATAGATGTGGGCTCATTCTTGACTCTACTTTTTCGTAGTTCTGTGTCAGATTTGTCCACATAGCCTGGTTCCATACTTACCTGTAACAGCTCATTCTTTACATAATAAGTAAAGTCTCTCATTTAAAAGCTGTTCAGTTTCGTTGAGATTAAAGCAAAGTTCAACACATGCCATCTTGAAAGTGTACATGATAATCACAGTAAAATACTACTTCACATCCACTAGAATAGAGTTCTGAAAACACCTCCAGCAGGTTCAGTTGTCCTGACAGTGACAGCTGCACTCCTCTGCCTCAGAGGTGATGCCCTGCGGTTGCATGTGAAACTTCTTATGGCGCAGTTGTTTCCAGCAGCACCAGTGCTGCTCTCTGTGTGCAAGGTAGAAACTCCAGCATCTGTCTTTAGCTTCCTTTCTTCTGTTTATTTCTAGTATTATTTTCTCTGCCTCTAAAGAATATCTTGTGCTAACTTCTCAGATTTTTATCCATTAAGCCTGAATATCCATCCCCTTTAAGCCAGGGTGGTTTTTTTGTTTTGGTAGCCTTTTGTGAGTGTTTTTTAGTTTGTTTATCGTGGGGTTTTTGTTTGTTTGTTTGCTTGCTTGCTTGCTTTTGACAGGGTCTTGTATGGCCTAGGCTGACCTTGAATTTAATATGTAGTCTGTTATTCCTTATGTTTCTTCCTCACCTTAACAAATGCTGGGGTTAAAGTGTGTACCTGCATATCTAACCATGCCCAAATTATGAATTACTTGGGTTTGTTGAAGTTTTCTCAACATCAGTATGTTAAAATGTTTATTTAAAATTTTAAAAATTTTAAATATAATAAAACACTTACAGATTATACTCCACAGAAACTATTTTCATTTGGACTCAAAGAAAATTTGGGATATGAGGTTCTCTGTAGTTCTCAGAATCAATATTAGTTACTAATGTCAATTTGTATTTAAGTGGAATAAAGGTGTCAAGGTAACAGGATGTCTGAAAATTGTCCTGGAAACAAATATAAATAACAAAAAAACAAGTAAGACAGAAGTCTTATTTATAGTAAAAATTTCTCATATGCTGTTTATGTATGATTTGGGCTTTATTATGTTTTCCCCTCTTATTTGATTGGGTTGTTTTTGTTTTTTAATGGATCAACAAAGAAATTGTATGCTGCTATGCATGAACCAGATGGAGTGGCTGGAGTAAGTGCAATTCGAAAAGCAGAGCCATCCCTAAAGGAACAGATCCTTGAACATGAAAGTATTGGCTTGCTGAGGGATGCCACTGCATGTTATGATAGGGCTATTCAGCTAGAACCAGACCAGGTGAGATGATCATTTAAAAGCTGCTAAATAGGAATGGTAGAAACCTTGGTTTCAAAACTGTCTTTGTCAACATCACAATGTATCTGGAAAATGTTTAATACTACTGTTTAATTTCCAGATGAATAATATTTGAGACTTCTTTATGGTTTCAGAAATTCTTTTCAATGTCAAATTCCTATGACTTTAGATATCCCTCAAATTCGGCTGTGGAAATAGCTCAATACTCAGAATCCACATAAAAACATAGGTGTAGCAGCATGTTCTTGTAATACTAACACTGGGGAGGATGAGACAGGCAGGTTCTTGGATCTCTCTAGTTAACCAGTCTATCCGACTTGGAGAGCTACAGGGTTTGAGGAACTGATCTCAAATGGGGGGGGTCAAACTGTAATTTTATTCAATTTTTTTTAAAGGTAGTGTGTCATGTAGCTCAGTCTGGCCTCAAACTGTCTTGTCATGATGTTTGGTATTAATTATCATCTTGACAGAATATGGAATCACCTAGGATATAAGACTTTAGGCATGCTTATGGAGAATTATCTTGATGACTTTAGTTGATGGGTAGGACTATTCCCTGAGGGTTCTTGAACTATATATAAGGTGAAGAAAATGTGCTGAACAAGTATCCCTGAAGGATTGTCTTCTGAATGGTTCCAGATCCCATCAAGTTAGTAATTAACCAAATCTATATTAATAATATCTATTGACTTATGATGCATAATCTTAAAGCAGGATGTTAAAGATGTTGAGTATGTTTACATTCTATATTTGGTCTAGAATTGGAACAAATTTGGAAAAATAAAATAAATTGAATCTGAAATTATTTTTAGATTTTTTTCTGTTACTTTCAGTATATTAGGACATTCATAGTACATGCTCCTACATAGCCAACCCAGATAGTTTTGCTAAACTAGGAAAGATAAACATAAGCAGGAATATAGGAAATTAAGCTGTTCTTATTCCTTCAGCTATATTTGAAATTAAATTCCTGTCATAAATGGTTTTTTTTTTCCTAGATCATTCATTATCATGGTGTAGTAAAGTCCATGTTAGGTCTTGGTCAGCTGTCTACTGTAATCACTCAAGTGAATGGAGTACATGCTAACAGGTAAGGTTTGATTAAAGAATAGGGACTTTTTGATTAGTGAATTGCATGGGTTTAGGTTCACTAAAGTTATGAAGTGAAATATTTTATATGCTTTTATTATGTTGGAGAAAGCACCAAAATTATTATTGTAGGGGCAGGGTTTGATGGGATAGGCATGCATATTTGGAGGTCAGAGGACAGTGTCGTGGATTACTTCTCTCCTTCCACCCTTATGTTGCTTTCTGGGATCAAACTGAGGTGTCAGGCTTTTGTTTCTGGGGTCAAACTGAGGTGTCAGGCTAACACAGTAAATGTTCCTCTCCACTGAGCATTCTTACTAGCTCTTTTCCTAATTTTTAATATTTTAGTCTCCCAATTAATAGCTTAAAGAGTCATTCTTGAGAATCATTCTTGAATTAGATTGTTCTTTTTGTTTTATTTTGTTTTTCAAAACATAGTTTCTCTCGTAGCCCTGGCTGTCCTTCAATGAGTAGGCTAGCCTCAAACTCAAGAGATCCACTTGCCTCCACCTCCTGAGTGCTGAGCTCAAAGGTGTGTGCCACCACACCCAGTTAATTAGATTGTTCTTTAAGGCAGGAACTCTTCAGAGTTCACCTAACTCATATAGATAATACCCTGACTTCAAACTCATCCAGGCTCAGACTGTATGTAGTATTAACACTGGTTGTTTACTATGCTGGAGGTGGATGAGCAGGAGAAAATTTTTGAGTCATTTTTTTTCTTTTTTTCCCCACCACCCCAGAGTCATTTTTGAAATACCACTATAGAATTGATTTTATTTAAAAAGATCCATCATTATGAAAGCAATCTTCCTAAAGAAAATGGACTTATTGTAGTAAATTGTGCATCCCCTATAACAACAACAACAGAAAGTTTGCTCATGGCAAAGATAAAGGTTAAACACTTCTTTCAGGGATTACTGGAGTTTGACAGGGGACTTTGTCAGGGCACAAATTGATGTGTCCAGTTCTTTTTTTTTTGTTGTTGTTGTTTTTCGAGACAGGGTTTCTCTGTGGCTTTGGAGCCTGTCCTGGCCTAGCTCTTGTAGACCAGGCTGGCCTTGAACTCACAGAGATCTGCCTGCCTCTGCCTTCCGAGTGCTGGGATTAAAGCATGCACCACCACTGCCCGGCTATGTGTCAAGTTCTTTAAAATAGTCAATGTACAATTAGACTCCAGTTAAACAATTAGACTTGTTTTCTGTCTAAGACCTAATACATCTCAGTCTTTGGGCTGTGAAAAGGCTTTGGTCACTTTCATGAAAGGATACTGTATCATAGTAAAACAAAATGGACAGCAGGGCCACATATTTTCATTGAGGAAGATCTCTATTTGCATTTAAACAGATTTTTTTCTGTGCTTAACCTATATATAATTTCCTTTATTTACTTATATTAATAAATTCTCGTATTCTTATCCTCATCATTTGGTACCTTTGGTATAAGGCTTGGGATGATACATCTCTGATACTTTAATAATATATTTTTATCCTGAAATTTTGATACTTTAGCATCTGATGCTAAGCTTTTAAAATTGTTTTCAGTTAGACTTTTAAATTTTAAATGTTTATTACCTTGCTCTTAGCTTTGTTTTACATTGGTTTTAGAAACTTTAATATTTAGAAGTTGAAGTATGCTCAATATACTGCTATTCAGACTTTGGGGACAGGGCATTTTTCAAGAAGGTCTCATGTAGCCCCAACTGGTCTCACGTTCACTGTGTAGCCATGGATGACCTGAATTTGTGATCCTCTTGCCTTCACCTCCTCTGTGATTATGGCTATGCTGCACCACCACAGTGGGTTTATATAACCCAATGTGCATGCTAGACAAGCACTCTACCAGTTGAGCTAAATCCCAGCCCTATTTGTAAATCATTAAACTAAAAATTATTAGGCTATTTGGCATATTTTCTTCTTTTGTATCAGAAAGACCAATAAGGGCTTTTAAGGATAATGGTGTAGCCCAGCCTGTTACTTTGTTCATTTGCTTTCATTGTTGTTGTTTGTTTTTTAAATAAAATGGTTACATACATATATCTGATGTTATTAGATAAGGAATCCTTCAGAGACGATGATCTAGAAAAAAAATAAGGAATCTTTTTTTGTTGTTTTGGTTTGGGTTTTTCAAGACAGGGTTTCTACATGTAATAGTCCTAACTGTTCTGTGTAGATCAGGTTTGTAGCACGATTAATAAAGACCCAGAGTTCAACCTGAAGATCAGAAAAGCAAAGCAACCAAGCCACTAGAGAGCTCTTAACCCTAAGAAATCCTCAGACTGAAAAAGGGAGCCTGCCTCCATGAATCTCACAATGAGACTGTTAGAGAGCTGTCTCCTCCCGTCTTATATTCTTCTCTAGTGCTGGGATTAAAGGTGTGCACCACTACAGCCCGGCTTCTATGGCAAACCAATGTGTTTCCTGGGATTAAAGGTGTGCCATAACTGTCTGGTCTGTGAGGCTGACCAGTGTGGCTGTTTTCCTCTCTGATCTTCAGACAAGCTTTATTAAAATACAAATGAACACTGGCTGGCCTTGAATTCACAGAGATCTGTCTGCCTCTGCCTCCCAAGAGTGCTGGGATTAAAGGCGTGCACCACTACTGCCCAGCTCATTTTCTTAGTTATATATAACGTTGAATTTGAATATTGGCTATATGCTAGATTCTTTACCTATTTACCTAGATTTACTTAGAATCTATCTTATAACCATTATTCAAGTTGTATAACTTAAAAAAGTGAAAAGACCAGCTGCTACTATGCAGTTATAACCAATACCACTGTTCATCCTAGTGTCACCTAGTTGCCAATTGATGAAGGAAGGCTCTGCCCACCATGGGTGGTACTATCCCTGGGCAGGTGGGCCTAATCAGCATAAGAAAGGTGGCTGAATGTGAGACTGGGAGTAAGCTAGTTAGCAGTGCTTCTTTGTCTCTTTGTTGTTTATTGAAGCTCCTGTCTTGATGATGTTGTTTATTGAAGCTCCTTAATGATGGACTGTAATTTGTAAGCCGAGATAAAAACTCTCTCCTCCTTCCCAAGTTGGTTTTAGTTAGTGTTTTATCACAGTAATAGAAAAGCAAACTAGAATAGCTACCCATACCCAATTTTCTTCTCTTTTCTTTTTTTTTTTTTGAGCATTTTAGCAGCTTTATTTATAATTGCCCCAAATTGGAAAGAGCCAAGATATCTTTCTGGGCATGAATGATAATAGTTATGGCCTATCCAGGCAGATACCATTCAATATTTTTTTTTCCTCTGCTCCCCTCCCTGCCACATCCCTCCCTCCCTCAACCCTTCCCCAAGGTCCCCATGCTCCCAATTTATTCAGGAGATCTTGTCTTTTTATACTTTCTACTTCCCACGTAGATTATATCTATGTAGGTCTCTCTTAGTATCCGTATTGTTGTCTAAATTCTCTGGGATTGTGGTTTGTAACATGGTTTTCTTTGCCTTATGTTTAAAAACCACCTATGAGTGAATACATGTGATAATTGTCTTTCTGTGTCTGGGTTACCTCACTCAAAATAATGCTTTCTAGTTCCATCCATTTTCTTGCAAAATTTAGGCTGTTATTTTTTTTTTCTGCTATGTAGTACTCTCCATTGTGTAAATGTACCACAATTTTTTTTTTTTTTATCCATTCTTCGATCGAGGGGCATTTAGGTTGTTTCCAGTTTCTGGCTATGACAAACAAAGCTGCTATGAACATAGTTGAGCACATGTCCTTGTGGCACGATTGAGCATCTTTTGGGTATATACCCAAAAGTGCTATTACTGGGTCTTGAGGAAGTTGTTTCCTAATTTTCTGAGAAATCGCCACACTGACATCCATAGGGGTTGTACCAGCTTGCATTCCCACCAGCAATGCAGAAGTGTTCCCTTTTCTCCACAGCCTCTCCAGCATAAGTTGTCATCAGTGTTTTTGATCTTGGCCATTCTTACAGGTGTAAGATGGAATCTCAGAGTTGTTTTGATTTGCATTTCTC
>PVIU01031545.1:0-14687 GCA_004026605.1 Ondatra zibethicus
TCTCTATCTCCATCCATCGGAAGAAATTTCTATGGTGATGATCAAGATATTCATTTGTGTTATTTCTACTGCTTTCGCATGTGAGACACAGGGATGCAAAGGTCTTTTAAGCTCCAGTCTTCTGGGAGACAACTCCGTTTGTGAGCACCCAAAGAGCAGGGGGGTTACAGGGGCAGAACTGAGCTCACCAGGCTGCAGTGTCAGCCGATGTAAGGGAAGGTAGCACTTGCCCTGCGATGTCCATAGTGAATGAGTTTGCCTGGTAGGTGAAGAGAGGCAAGGCCTTCTCTAGGGAACGTTGCTGAGGAAGTCCCAGGTGCTCCTGAGGGGCATGAGTTCTACAACTACAAGGAAGCGAAATGTTGAGAGTAAGACCATTGAGGCTAAGCCGTGATGTCTTAGTTAGGGTTTACTATTGCTGTGAAGAGACACCACGACCACAGCAACTCTTATAAAGAGAGCACTTACTTAAGGGTGGCTCACTTACACTTTCAGAGGTTCAGTCCATCATGATCATGAAGGGGAGCATGGAAGGATGCAGGCAGACATGTCTCAGACTCTCAGACTGGAGCTGAGAGCACTACATCTTGCAAGCAACAGGAAGTTGATTATCACACTGAGTGAAGCTTGAGAAAAAGGCCTCAAAGCCTGTCCCCCAATGGCATCCTTCCTCCATCAAGACCACACTTCCTGATAGTGCCACTCTCTTTGGGGACATTATCATTCAAAACCACCACAAATAATGAGTAGTAGAGTCTTACTCTTAAGTTCGTAAACTTGCCTCTGAACTTTAAAAATTGGTAACTAAACTTACAGCACTTCCCATACTTATATTCTTTATTGTATATATAGACTATCTTGGTTCTATCCATTTATAGGTGTATAACCTTGGACATGTTCTCCATAATATAAAAATATAATGAAGGCTATCTCGGAGGTCACTGTGAGAATCAAGTACTTTAATATTTGGAAACCATTTTGAAAGAAAAGTACTTAACACATAAAAGTAACCAGTAACCGTAATTGTTGCTACATTATTATTTCTAAAATTAGGAATTGCTATTACACAGAGAAACCCTGTCTTGAAAAGGTCAAATAAATAAATAAATAAGAATCACTCATATCACTATGTCATAAAGTATATAAACTGAGTGTTCTCATAAGGGATTTATGATGATGGTTTTTAGACAGGGCCTTGCTGTGTAGGCTACATTGTTCGCCAATTGGTAATCCTCCTGCCTTAACAAGAGTATGCCACTACACTTGGCTGAGCATTTTAATAATAGGCAACATCTACCCAGACTCCTCATTTGGAAGACTTCTTGACAGTATGAAAACTTTGCTCTCATTTGTGTGTGTGTGTGTGTGTGTGTGTGTGTGTGTGTGTGTAAGTGTAAATATAAAGCACAAATTTTCAGGGGCAGGAAAAACACATCACAATGAAACATTTTTGAAACTCTGATTTTCATTGTATAGCTGTTTTCCAAAGGTAGTAGACTAGAGGATGAAAAGATGGCCCAATGGTTAAGACCATGTCCCACTCTTAAAGACAACCAAATTTCAGTTCCTAGCACCTTTGGTGGCTTTTACAACCACCTGGAACTCCAGCGCCCGAGGAATCTGATACCTCTCATCTCCTCTGCTCCTTGCACACACTGTGCCTACCCCCACACAGACACATGTCTATACACATGACCAAAAGTAATACAGCTTTTTTTAGGTAGTAGGCTGGAGAGTTGATTCAACAGGAAATAGCACTTGCTCTGTAGGCATGAGGACTTGAGTTTGAATCCTCAGCACCTGCACATGCTAGTTCTAGCTGGACCTGTCTGTAGCCCTATCCCTGAGGGCAGAGACAGGTAGATCCCAAGATCATGCTGAACATCTAAACTAACCAAATTGGTGAACTTCCAGTTTGATGAGAGACCTTCGCCCGAGGCAAGAAGGTGGGCAGGACAGAGGAAGACACTTGACGTCCTTATCTGGTCTCCCCGGGAAGGCATAGGTACACTCACGTGCTCAAGTATATACACATTCTCTCTCTGTCTGTCTCCCTCTCCCTCTGACACACATACCACACACACACACACACACACACACACACACACACACAAGTTGTTACTTTCTCATCATTAATATATTATTTGTGACATGAGGGGACAGAGAAAGTATACTTAGTTCTCCCATTTTTATAAATTGCTTTGAACTATGGCATACAGGCAGGTTAGTGTATGAATCTAAAGTATATAGCTCATGTAATTACATAGAGAAGACACATGGTACCCATGTAGTCACTACTCATACGGATGGAAAAGTACCCACTCCTCCCTCTCCACCCATGCCCGTCCCTCTACCGCAGTTAACGCTATTCCAGTTTCTCACACCGCTGATTAGGTTTTGTTTTGCTTGCACTTCAAACAGAAATGGTCACATAGCATGCACTCAACCATGTCTAGCTCTTGGTTCAGCTTAATGTTTGAGATCATCCATGTCGCTAGGTGTAGCCATGGTTCATTCAGCTTCAGTTCTGTACAGACCCATTGTTAAATATCACCTTCCATTTATACATTCTGTTTTTTGATTGGCATTGAGGTTATTTCTAGTTCTTGACTATTAAGCTGAATATTTTGTATATATGTTTTGGAACAAATGTATTTATTTACGAACAACACTTGTAGAACGTTGGCTACATTTTAGCTTGGGTTTAGAAGCCATTGCTGAACAGTTTTCTAAAGTACAAATTACTTTACACCATCGCATGAGTCTTTCTTTTACTCTTACTGGTGCTTTTGAACTCAAGAAAGTCAGCACTGTGGTGGCCCCACGATCCCATGCTGGCCTGTTGCTCTTGTAGTGCTTTCCTATGTTTTTGTTTGTATATCCAAGGACTTTAATTGTGATACCAAGGAATGGAGAAAATAAATCTACATTGTCTTTTGGGGAAACCTAATGTACTGGGTGTTTTTATGTGTCAACTTGACCCAAGCTAGAGTCATCAAAGGAGTAAGTCTCAGCTGAGGAAATGCTTCAATGAGATCCAGCTGTAAGGCATTTTCTCATTTAGTGATCAGTGGAGGAAGGCCCAGCCCATGGTGGGTGGGCTGTTGGGCCTGGGTTCTGTAAGAAGGTGGGTTGAACAAGCCATGGGAAGAAAGCCAGTAAGCAGTTCCCCTGCATGGCCTCTGCATCAGCTCCTGCCTCCAGGTTCCTGCCTTTTTTGAGTTCCTGTCGTGACTTCCTTCAGGTGATGAACAGCAATGCTGGAGTTTAAGTCAAACAAACCCTTTCTTCCCCAACTTGTCTTCTGGTCATGGTGTTTCGCCACAGCAATAGAAACCCTGACCTAATGCTGGCTTAATTTGCATTTCTCTGACATCTAGTGAATTTGCAATGAAATGTTTTTTTAAAGTTTAATCCACAGAGTATCCTCTACTGTCCAATCTCTTGGCCATTTTTGTAATGTGTTAATTTTCCTTCCAAATTAAGCTGTATGCATGTTCTGGATCAGTTCTCTGTTGCTTGTATGTCGCCATGGCTAACACTTTCCCTCTTTTTTAGAGGTAAATTGAGAAAATCCTCTCACGTTGTTAAGTGTAGCTATGGTTCATTCATTTTCAGTTTTATACAGGATCCAATGTATGAAACAGAACATTTCATGTGTGCATTTTTAAAAGCCATTTTCTTCATTTAATTTTTAATTGTGTGTGTGTGTGTGTGTGTGTGTGTGTGTGTGTGTGTGTGTGTACAGGAGAGGGGATGTGCACATGAAAGCCCAAAGAAAGCGTCAGGTACCTTGGAGTTGGAGTCATAGATAGTTGTGAGCCACCCAAATGGATGCTGGGAATGCCACTCTGGCCCTCTAAATGAGCATGAAGTATTCTTAACCACTAAGCTATCTCTCTAACCCCCCGCAACTCTGTTTTTTTCTCCTCTGTCCTGTTCCTTTCTTCTCTGTTCCCTTTCCTTAAAAAGGAAATGTTCTAGCCGGGCTCATTTTCTGTAATGGCAGCTTTTCCCCCATTTTTTCCTTTTCATTTTTCTTTCTTTCTTTTTTTTTTTTTTTTACATTGTGCCGACCCTCTTTTCTCTCTATCTTTCATTCCTCCGATCCTTAGACAGAAGAAAGAACTTACAGGCAGGCAGAATCGCCGTCAGAGTTGATGTTCCCATCTGTAAGAGAAAAGGTACTATAAAAGGTTCCTAATTTTATTATTATATGTTTTATCTTTTCATGTTGTCGCTGAGCTGCACCCATTCCAAGAAATTTGGGGGTCACTGTCACCCCTAATGAGTAACCCTTTGAGCAGGATTTAGATGTTCCAAGTCCATCCTGATAGTGATGAGAATAGGGAGAATTAAACAATGCAGTTGTCCTGATAGCTCATGTGATAGGTGGATTCTAGAGGCAAGATGATGAGCTCACGGCTGTTTCACTATTATGTGTGGCAGGATTTGGTAACCAGGATATGACTTTGGGGCATCGAGGTGGATGCAGAGTCTCTGAGGAGAAGAAATGTTTACCAAGGTGAGGAAGCTGATGGCAAGTTTAAGGGTGACTGATCATATGGACCCCCATGGCCTCTCATGCAAAGAACAGCTTTCTCATCTATCTGCGCCTCCTGCTGTTAAGGCACAGGAAATTAGGACAAAATTGGAATGAGTGCCAAGCTTGTCTGCCTAGCAAAACACAGCAAGTCTAATTAGCTGTCCTTGACAAGCACATTTCACAGAGGAAAAAAAAAAAAAAAGCCAGGAGGGGCCAGCGAGATGGCTTTGTGTGTAAAGGACTTGGTGCCAAACCCAGTGACTTGAGTTTGATCCCTTAAACCCATGCACTGGAAGGAGAGAAATGAGTCTTATAAGACCTCCACATAAGTGCTGTGGCGTGTGCATGCACACACACACACACACACACACACAGAAAGAGAGAGAGAACGAATAACGAACAAACAAACAAATTCAGAAACATTTTTTAATGCCAGGAGTCATGTGTGATGGTGTGCATCTCTAGAAAACACCCTCTAGTTAGAGGCCTGTTTTCTTTTAAATGTAGCATTTAGGAAAAAGCTTCTGGCTGTGTGCTGACTTCCTATCATCTACAGGCTGTCTAACTTAGAAAATAACACCAGTGTGACTAGTAAACAGTTTCTAACGTGGGTTCTGTTAACCCTGTAATGGTAGCTGCGTGACGTTAAAGACCAGCACTGTATAATTTGTGTATTTAAAACTCCTGAAAAACATAAACATTTGAAATCTGAACTTGGTCTGGAATATTCTTACTCAAGAAGAATCAAGGGAATTGCTGTCATCATGAACTATCTTTCCCAAGCCACCCAATGTCACCCTCTCCATCCCTCCAGTACCTTCTTCGTCAGGGCCTTGAATATTAATTAAGAACAGACAGAACAGCAAAGGGGACAGACATGAAAGGAAAGAAGAAAAGGGAGACAGTCCAGGCATTGTGGCACGGTTATAATCCCAGCACCTAGGAGACTGATCGGGAGGATTACATGTAAGGCCATCCTGAACAACACAATGAGGACCTATCTCAATAAACAGAAAAAGTTAAAAAAAAAAAGGATAAGAAGAAGAGAATCAGACGAGGAAGAGGAACTTTGGGTGAGATGGAGAAGGAAGGCAACGGTGACCTCAGCTGTGATAACTGTAGGAGGGCACCACCAAGTGAGGAACTGGAAGAGATTAGGAATGATAAATCCAGAAAAACAACTCAAGAATCACTTTGACTAACCATTTAGAGACCTACCAGAACCTTTAGTGTCCATCACTAGAACACAGAAAAAATAACTAGAACAATGAAGGAATTACAGCAGAGAATTTCCTCACCTATGGGTTTGTTCAAAAACAAAAGAGCTGAACTAGATTTAGTGTTGTATACTTTTAATCCTAGCAATTGGGAGGCAGGGGGTCTCTGTGAGTTCAAGGCCAGCCAGGGCTATGAAGAGAGACCATGTCTAAAGAAATAGATATATGGGTAGAAGAGAGATGGATAGATGATAGATAGATAGATAGATAGATAGATAGATAGATAGATAGATAGATAGATAAACTATGCTATTATATCCATATCTCTGAGTAGATTCTTCAGAAGACATTAATGTCATATGTAAGTTGAACAAAACCTGGGATTCACATCACACAGGCTGCACCTAGCCTGACTTATTCTTCCCAGCCCTGGGGTGCAGACAGGACAAACTTGGAAATCAGATAACGTCATCCAAAGGGAAGTAAGAAGTTAGCCGGGTTATGATGACACCACTTCTCTACACCCTGAGTCACCCTGTCGTGTCCTCTTCTCTGTGTATTGTGAGCTAAACAACGTTATCGTTCATGTTTAGATGCTTTTTGACTTTTTATCCTCTGACGAAATACATTACAGAAAAAAACCAGACACTTTAGAGGGTAGCACCACTGTCAAAAATAGATGATATGAAAATAGCAATAAATCATAAGCAAAATGGACTTTCATTGCTGAGGTCCCTCAGCCTCTGTTTTACTTATTAATCAATGCAGTCTGCAGAAAGAAATCAAGTATTGATACAGTCATTGGAAACTTAAAGCCAAATGCCAGTCTTGCCTGACAGTCTGCCTTTCTAAGAAACTCCAAAATCTCAACCTAGCCAAAAGATTTTGGTTCTGAAAAAAAAAAAAAAAACCCTTCCAGAACAGGTGTATAATGTCACCTGAAGTTGATTTTGGCTATCTAGATAATTGGTAAGTGTTTTGACTTTCAAGAATAATACGAGTAAAATTTAAAAAAAAAAAATTCAATACTAAAAATAAAAGCATTTGGCAGTGTAGCCAAGTGCCATAGGGCACCTAACCTTCCATTATAATGTCAAATTAAAGTTCTCAATACACACTGGTAAGACACTAATTTGAATGACAAAGCAATAACCACTAATGATTCACTCATTGGTTACTATTAAGCATCCTTTTATTATATAAAAAAGTAACTACCCGTGAAAGGTAAATAATTGGATATTGAATTTTTCTGTGTAATACGTGTGCATACTCAGAGATGTCTCTTCAGTGTTTATTGCAACCAAGCTGCCAGAAAAGTTAGACTGAGTTATATTAGTGGGGCCTTCTGTCAAAGAAGATCCAAAATATCCCAGGGAGATGCTGTGATACGTGCTATTGAGTACACTGCGGGAATCAAAAGGTGCTGTTTAACTCAGGCTGCGAAGTTCAGAAGGACTCCCAGAGGCAGTGGTGCTGAGCCTGCACTGTAAGCATGAATGGAGTGGCTAGACAAAGAAGAAAAAGCTGTCAGCACAGCATCGTCCTGTTTTGCAAGAAGATGGTAAGAGAAGATGTCAGCATCTCTGTATATCAGGTTTGTAAAGGGGCTGTGTTCTTCACGGAAGACAAGGGCTTGATGCTGGAGTTCACAGGGGATCAGAGAAGAATTCCAACAGAGGGGACACAAGACCAGATGAATGTGTTTTGAAAAGTCCTACTTAGAAGCAAGGAAAGTCACGTAATAAAAAGGAGAGGGCCTGCGTGATACCAGAAAGGGCTGGATGGAGCAGATAAACATTTGGAACAGATGCCTGATTGAATATAGAATTGAGGTTTGAAGCTGAATTTTCTTACCTAGATTGCTTTAACTGGGGTATGCTTAATCAAAGGCGTCACGTTCTTTTAGTGTCTCTTAATTTGTCTAAAACTTCCAGTCTACCCAGGAGTGTTGTCATCGATTGCCATCTATTAAACCTGGGTATCTTTTAATTTGGTCTCAAAAAAAACCCTTCAGTCTATAGTATCATTTTAGCTATACGGTAGTTTGACATTTGACATTTATACTCAACTTTGAACATTGCAAAAACACTTCATTTCCTTGGTCCCCTTAAATATAAAGCTTGACAGACTTAAACAAAATGATTTGGCTAAAATTACCTAGCTGAGTTTGGCCAAGGTGGGAATTAAACCAAGTCTCCATTTTCCCCAGTCTGAAGTTTTAGTTTAGAGCAAAAGTCTTAAAGCTCATCACTCTTTGCCTCTTCCATCTTTCTTTATCCTGTTTGACACACACACACAAAAAGAGTAGCTTCTGGGCTAGGCGAGGTAGCACACACCTTGCATTCCAGAGCTCCAGTGGCAGTGTAGGCAGATCTCTGTGAATCAAGGCCAGTCTGGACATAGTAAGTTCCAAGCCAGTCAAGGAGGCACAATGAGACTCTAAAAAATAAAGATAGTAGATTCTGAAGGATTTGGCGGTCTACAAAGAAATCAGAGCATCTGGGGAGGGAGATGCAACCAGCAGAGAAGAAAGGAAGCAAAGCCATGGAGTGGTCCTAGCCTTCCAGCTGTCAGAATTCGCATCAATTACTGTGCTGATGTTTTCAATGAATCTTCCTGTAAACCACATTATCCCTGGAAGGTGGTAAAAGATCAGCTGATATTGGCCACGACCTGGCAATTACTGAAACATCTCACCTGTTCAGAGGGGCCTGTATCTCACCCTCCAAATCTCTCTCAATTGCCGACTGGGTTGGCTGAAACTCTCTATGCAGTGACTATGAAAATCTCTGTTCTGACCAAAAGTGGGAGCTACAATTGCTCCATCATTAAAACAGCGCAGAATTCCAACCTCATTGCGCAGAGGAAACATTCAGTCCTGATTCAAAATGGGAATGCTCCACTGAGAGCAATGGAGTTCCTTGCGATGATGGCACAGATACTTTGTGAGCTTTGTTTCTCCTCCTCCTTTTCCTTTGCCTCCTTTCTCCATCCATCAGGTTTTTACTATGAAGAATGACCTCAAGCCTCCTGCTTTTCGTCTCCAGTGTTGGGATTATAGACAAGTACCACCACGCCCAAGTATAGCTTCTCCATCCACGTTGTTGATTAGAAAGCAGCAAAATGCCGTCTTAGGTGATGTATACAGGTGTGGGCAGGGGAGTACTTTTATCTGCAGGGTTCATTAGTGTTTTATAGGGGCCAAAGGGGCAATGCTTCCGGATGCCCCGAGAGGAAGAACTTTGTAATAAAAGCTCTTGACTGCTGTGTTTCTTTTTAAGGCAGCTTGACATGCAATCTGCAATAGCTGACCTGCCCCAGAGATCAACTCTTACTTGTAGCTAACTAGTGTCATAATGGTGGTCAAGGAACTTGGACTTAATGGAGAAAATCAACCCACGGGTCTGCAATTGTATACCCTTCATCCTTCTGCAGGAATTCATTAACTTTCTGCCTCCTGCCTTTCTCAGCTTTCAGCTCCCATGGCATCTAGAACTATGATTGGAGCTAACATTGCTTTAAAGAAGCATGCACACACATGCATGCACCCACGCCCACACACACACAACATTGATATTTACACATTTACCCCCTTTCCTGGTTCACGGTTTCAGGATAGGACGCACACTCATACTGTAGTCCCAACTCCTCTTTGCTGTTTGATGTTTAAGATCACAATGAGACTCTGACCTCCATCCCCTGGGGTCAGGGAGTCCACTGACAACATGCCCCATCCCAGTGTCCACCCAGCTCATGTTGCCCTGCACAGTCTACAGTTTTCCCTTATTTATGTAATGTCTGAAGTCGTTGCAGCAGGCCGCCTTGGTCCCTCACTGCTTACACCTCTTTTCAACCCCATAGCCTAACATCTTTCTTTTCCCTCTCTCAAAGAACACAGGCTGCCCTAGATTACAAGGGCTCTGTGACTCTGCCTCCTGCGCGATGATGCTATTTCAGTGCCAATCTTTCCCCTTCGATACCTTTAACAAAGCTCCCAGATCCTGCCACCACCTTTTCCCCTTTGCTTCTGCTATTCCTCTTTTTATGCATGGCTCCACACCCCACCCCCGCTTTCTATCTAGCAACCTAATGCTGCTGATCGCTAGCCCCACTGTGATGTTTCTCTCGTTCTCTTTCTCTGTTCATACCCGTAATACCTCATATGCTTCTATACACAGTACTGTTGGTGTCCCCTTACTCCTCCAAACAATTGTTCCTTAAGGAATAGCTGTGACATAGTAACTGTGACTCTGTTTCCATGGAGTGTTGACCACTGGCAATGACTGTACTTGTAGACCCTTCTTGTCTTGCAGTGAAGGTCAGCGTCTAGTGTCCCAGACATCAGTCTAAAGAGGTCAAATGTCACCTCAATCCAATTAAAACCCAGCCTTTCCTGAAAAATGCAAGTATCTCCACTAAAATAAGAAAGGTGACCTGAATTAAAATCCTACCACAGCAAAAATCTTAACCAACAACCCAAGCCCAGATGGGCAGGTCCCTGCCCAAAACACAAGGAACGTGAAAAACCAAGATAGCCTGTTCTTTCCGTAAATTACCAATTCAGCAGTAATGTGGACCCTGAAAGAAAATGACCTTGATGAAACTCCAAATACATGATTTAAAAGAACAATTATAAACATGTTTGAACAGCTCAAAGAGGAACCAGATATATTCTAATAAAACACAAACAAATAGCTTGATGAGACATAGAAGTGAAGTCAAGACTTGAAAATAGAATTCCATAAAGAGGTATTTTTTTTTCAATAGTGAAATGATGGCAGAAATGGAAAATAAAATAGATCAAATTAAAAGTCAGATTGGGACTGGGGAGATGGTTTATCAGTTAAGAGCATATATTGCTCTCACAAAGAACCTGGGTTCAATTTCCACAGCCACATTGGTTAGTGCACAACTGCCTAGGACTCCAGCTCCAGGGGAGCCAATGCCCTCTTCTGGCCTCCCTGGGTACTGTCACTCATGTGCAGATACCCAAACACAGACACACCTATATACATGCAATGCGAAAGACTCAGTGGAAAGCCTCACCAGGAGAGTGGAGGACAGAATTCCAGAGTTTGAAGAAAAGGTAGAAGAACTGAATCACTCTGTCAAGCTCAACGATAATTAAAAAAAAAAAAATCCTGAAAGAACATGCAAGCTCTTTGTGATATATACCACAGGCTTAGAAAGAGAATTTCATACTAAAGAAATAGGAAATACTTTCAATAAAATCATAGAAGAAATTTTCCCAAATCTAAAGAAAGAGTTGACAATCCAGATACAAGAGACTCACAGACCATTAAATAATAGATAAGATTAGAAAAGAATCTTCTTCTGTTATATAATAGTTAAAACACTAAATAAAAAAGACATTATAGGAGGCTGGAGAGATGGCTCAGAGGTCAAGAGCATTGCCTGCTCTTCCAAAGGTCCTGAGTTCAATTCCCAGCAACCATATGGTGGCTCACAACCAGCTGAATTGAGGTCTGGTGCCCTCTTCTGGCCTGCAGGCATACATGTAAGGAATGCTTTATACATAATAAATAAATATTTTTTTAAAAAGACAGTGTATTGAAAGTTGCTAGAGATAAAGACTGAGACACGCAAAGAAACACATGCTCATCAGACTAACTGCTACTTCTCAATGGAAATCTTAGAATCCAGAACCTACCAAACACAGACTCATCTGATTTTCATAAAACATACTCTACTAGATAACAAGTCACAGATTGCCAGGCTGTGGTGGCACACACCTTTAATCCCAGCATTTGGGAGGTAGAGGCAGATGGATCTCTGTGAGTTTGAAGCCAACCTGATCTACAGAGTGAGTTCCAGGACAACCAGGACTACACAGAGAAACCCTGTCTCACTAAACCAGAAAAAAATAAAGGGCACAGATTAATCCCAAAACAGTAATGGTCAATGACTTTAATACTCCATTCTCCACTCTCACCATCAGACAGATCACTGAAACAAACACAAGAACATTGGAATAAAATTGTATCATAAATCAAGTGGACCTAAGGCACATCTACAGAGCATTCCACCCAAATATTATGGAATATGCTTTCTTCTCAGGAGGCCGTGGGATGTTCTCTAAAACAGATAACATGATATGACTCCAAGCATGTCTCAATAAATACAAGAAAATGGAAGTAATTCCTTGTATTCTATCTGATCACAGTGGAACAGAACTGCAAATCAATAGCAAGAGGAGTTACAGAAAATATACATAGGTATTAAAATTAAACATCACATTATTGAACTTGAAATGGGCTATTGAAAAAATTAGGAAGGACATTTGAAAATGCCTAGAAGCGATGAAGCCATAGCATACCAAAACTTACGAGACACAATGAAAGTGGTCCTAAGGGGGAAGTTTATAGCTCTACGTGCCTACATTAAAAAACCAGACAGACTTCAAATAAACAACCTAAGGACCCATTTTAATAACCAGAAGGCCCTCTTATGGTTATGGATGAGTAGGATTGATACAGTGAAACTGACCAATCTGATTCAATCCTAATTAAAATGCCAACTGAATTCTTCACAGTAAAATAGAAAACAATCTTAACATATGTCTAGAAGTGTGAAAGACCTCTCTGGTGAGCAAAATAAGCAAAACAATTGTGAACAATAAGAAAGACTACCTCTGGAGGAATCATTACATCTAACATAAGAAAAATGGAAGCCTTCCAAGTTATATATACTACAGGGCTATAACGATAAAAACAACATGGTACTGGCTCAGCAACAGACATATCGATCAGCGGGATGGAATCACAATCTAGCTATCAGGCCAGGCACCTTCAGCCACCACAGTTTTGCAAAGAGTCCAAAATGCACACCAGAGAAAAGAGTCTTCAACAGGTGGTTGTTCTTGCTGCCGTAGATGACCTCTATGACCTCCGGCCCAAAGCAGGAGGGAGGGGGCACACTTGCTGAGAAGAGGGTCCCCATGGGAGAGAGGACAGGGGATGAAAGGCGAGGGCTCAGAAAAATGGCTCAAATGCATTATAATATAAACACATGAAACTGAAGAACGAACAGCTCTTCAAAAGAAAAAACAGCTTTGTTTTCATTCCAAGTATTTTTTGTGCCTTAAGAGAAACGTAGACCAAAGATTCCACACACATAAAACTTCTAACTAAAGCCCTGGAGACTTCTAGAGCCGTGGGTCTCCTCAAGACAGCCATTTGGTTAAGGTCAGTTAAAAACTAATAATAACCTTATTTTATCCCTGAGAACCCCTTGGAATTTTTTTTCCTACGTTCCTAAGCATCAAATAGGTTCTAATCCTCAGTTCTGCTTTCTTGACTGTTTCCGATGAACGCATTTATTATTATTTTAAATGAAATATTTACATGAAATTACTTCCACTGTCTGGCAAGTTTGGTGAGCTCTTTGAGTTTTCATTTAAAAAAAAAACAGATCCAGTGCTCTTTAAGTTTTATAAATAAAAGAGGGAGAACAGGTAGGTGGTTACCATGGTGACCACAACATCTGATTTGAGTAGCAACACAGAGGGCAGGAAAACAGTGCCACGTTCAGCTGGATTGTACCAGGGATTGATCGTGTGTGTGTGTGTGTGTGTGTGTGTGTGTGTGTGTGTGTGTGTGTGTGTGTGTGTGTGTGTGTGTGTGTGGTGTCAGAGGTGGGAGGATAATGAGCATGTCTGGCTCCAGTGATTATAAGTTCAGTCAACCAGTACATGACTACCCGTGACTTCAGAAAATTCATAAACTGTACAGTCAAAACAAACTCTTTTAGGAAAGAGCAACAATAAATCCGGAAAAAAAGCTTGGAACAGCGGGGTCTTGGACTGGCATTCGACTGCCTACTTCAAACTGAATGAAGAGAGTGTTGATGGGAGGGGAGAGGACCGACTTCCTCTGCCACCAGCATCTTTTCTTGCATGCTCTTCTCACATCTAGCTGATGGGAGCAGGCATTTCCTGGCTTAGGGGGCCTGCAGGTTCCTGCCAGCCAGGTGAAGAATTAACCCTCACCCAGGAATAAGTTGTTTACTATCAAACATCTCCATTATAAAAGGGGTCAGCTCCCCACACTTCAGCGTCGGAATTTCAAAAACAGTTTCCTGGGAGGTGGGCTTGGAATCGGGTGGTGGGGACAAACCTCGTTCCCGCCCCCTCTTTGGGCTCCTCTAGCTGGCTGCTTCCTCTGCTCTCTTTCAAAGCTAAGGGTTTTTTTTTTTTTCCTTCTGAGAAGAAGAGGGGAAAAGGGCGGGAGTTGGGAGAGGAGGAGAGCAGAACCTTCAGCACCTGGAAAGTGGCTCGTTTCTCACTTTAAGCGCTCTTTCTAGCAAAAAAAGAGAAGTGATTGCGTTTCTGGGACTGGTCCTTTGGTGTTGCAAAAACATCTCCAAGTAGCTCGTTGACGTGCCTGGGAGGTTGGCCCCACCTGCTTCGCTCTTAAGAGGTTTTGGCCGGCACTCGAGCGTCAGGTGTGTGCGGGCCAGGTGGTGTTTCCACGCCCCGCCGTCGCCGAGCTGCACCGCCGGGGACTCGCCACCCAGCTGCCTGTGGGAGCAGCTGCCTGCTATGCTGAGAGCCCTGGAAACTCTAAGGCGCTCTGGTGAGGGACCCGAGCTGCTGTTCTCAGACGTATTGCCCCTGACAGATCCGGTGAGGGAATGACTGCCACTGAGATGCAGAGAGCACGGCAGAACCCCCTCCTTGCCTCCCTGGAACAGCCGCCCTTGCCTTTTCTCAGCGCTTGGTGCGTGCAGGCATCTGCTGCTGCTTTGTGATCCTGCTGCTGTCCGTGTTCTGAGACAGCAGCAGCCTCTGAAGTTTCTCCTCGTCCTTGTCAACGCAACAGCCCCCAAAACACCGTAGGGGAGTTTGCTTCACCAGCGGCCTCTTCATAGTAAGTCTCTCCCGGTGTGAACAGGTGTGTGTGTGT
>PVIU01031546.1:0-14674 GCA_004026605.1 Ondatra zibethicus
ATTCTGGTGTTATCATGTTGCTTTTCAGGTTGTTGGACGAATTCTTTGATTGGCGCCTGCCCATTTCTTCTGAGAGTTGCCCGCTCTGCTCCGTTCGGCTCTGCTTGGTTCCCGGGGTCAGGGTCCAGCTGAATCCGCGGAAGCTGGTTGGGCGAGGTTCCCGGTCCCAAGGGCAGGCTTACTGAGGGTTGCCCGCTCCTCTCTGCTCGTCTCCGTGGGACAAAGGAGGCCCCCTAGCAGGGGACTCGCCCTTCCCCCAAGGCCTCAGCCCGGGTGGGCCGAGCTCGGGTGCAGCCAGGACCACGCAGATGAAAAGAGATGCCCGTGGGCGAGCAGGGTTGGGATAAGCAGCAAAGCCAACAGAGGGGAGCCCCAAGTGGCCAGAAGGTCCCGGGGATGGGCTGGGGCCCACTTACCAGGGTCCAGCTGAATCCGCGGAAGCTGGTTGGGCGAGGTTCCCGGTCCCAAGGGCAGGCCTACTGAGAGTTGCCCGCTCCGCTCTGCTCGGCTCCGAGGGACAAAGGAGGCCCCCTAGCAGGGGACTCGCCCTTCCCCCAAGGCCTCAGCCCGGGTGGGCCGAGCTCGGGTGCAGCCGGGACAGGGTCCAGATGAATCCACGGAAGCTGGTTGGGCGAGGTTCCCGGTCCCCAAGCTTATTTACTTCTTTATATATTTTGGATATTAGTCTTCTATCAGATGGGGAGATGATAAAAATATTTTACCATTCTGCAGGCTGTGTTTTGTCTGATAGATGGTAGCCTTTTTCTTGTAGAAGCTTTTCAGTTTCATGAAACTCCTTTTATTAATTGTTGATCTTAGTACCTTTGGTATTGGTTATCTCTTCAGGAAGTCTTCTCCTGTGCCAATTCATTAAAGGATATTCTTCACTTACTTTATCTTCTATTGGGTTCAGAGAATCATTTTAAAGATTTTTTAAGACTTATTTTACTCATGTACATGCTTTTCCTGCATGTATGTTTATATTCTACATGCTGACTAGGTGCCTAATGAAGCAATAAGCCTCCATGCGAGTACTGGGAATCAAACTCTGGCCCTTTGCAAAAACAAATTCTCTTAACCACTGGGACAACTCTTCCAACCAATGTATCTGGTTTTATGTTGAGGCTTTTGATGCACTTAGACTTGAATTTAGTGCAGGATGATAGGTATAGATATATTTGCATTATACATACAGAAATCAAGTTTGACCAGCACTGTTTATTTGAAGATTCTATCTGTTTTCCACTATGTGTTTCTGACTTCTTGATCAATAATCAGGTGTTCACATGTATGTGGATTTATGTCTGGGTATTACATTCTTTCTACTGATCAACAAGTCTGTTTTCCCCAATATCATGTGGTTTTTATTACTATAGCTTTGGGAATGGTGGGACCTCTAGAAATTCTTTTATTGTTCAGGATTGTTTTAGCTATCTTTTTTTTTTTTTGGTTTTCCTTATGAATTTGAGAATTGTCATTTCAAGGTCTATAAAGAATTGTGTTGGAATTTTATGGGGATTTCATTGAATCTATATATTGCTTCTGGTAGGATGGTCATTTTTACTATGTTAATCCTATCAGTCCATGAGAATGGTTGATCTTTCCATCTTCTGATATCTTCTTGTGCATGTATAGCCTGGAATTGAGTAGAACTAAGGTTTATTTTGGGGGGGCATGCACTCACAGTAAGGGTAGTAATTCACAGTCCTGTATACACCAGGAACTGAAACCAAATCCAGCAATCAAGAGGGCCATGCACACTTTTCATCTGCATTTATAGAACATGAGACCATGCCCAAAGTGGGCCAGTACCTTAAAGGTGGTTGGCTGAAGGAGTTCCCATAACACCCCCCCTTTTTTCTAAATAAGAGAGTTCTAAACCTAATCAAAACTATATGCAATAATAACAAATATCAAATATTGTCCGGGGAAAAGAAAAGGCAAAAACATACATAAAAATTAGAATTACAGTCAGCCTGAACAACATCAAACAATAAACATATGCTAAATATTTTAATGGTTATCCTATCCTAAGGAGTCTAAGTCTTATATTAAAAATGGCTTAGCCAGGCAGTGGTGGCACATGCCTTTAATCCCAGCACTCAGGAGGCAGGTGGATCTCTGTGAGTTTGAGGCCAACCTGGTCTACAAGAGCTAGTTCCAGGACAGACTCTTAAACTACAGCAAAACCCTGTCTTGAAAAACCAAAAAAAAAAATGGCTTGGAAAGTAACTATGGCTATATAGTCTTCAATCTCATCAAAAATCTGAGAAGGGAAGTAATTTTACTTGAGTCAACAGAAAGTGCAATCAAGCATCTTCCAAGAGGTGCAAGACATGACAGAGACAACTGGCTACATGGGAAATCTCCCAATGTCTCACTTGCAACACTGGGGCAAACAACTTTGGCTAAGGCCTAGAGTAACTGACAGACCATTTTCAGAGGAAGGAATTTTTAAAAAACCATCTTAACCTGTCTTGCAAAGGTTTGGCAGTCTTTTGCTTGTATCCTTCTTGTCCAGTCTGGACACCACGTATTTTGTCAGTGGTCAAGTCAGGGGAAATTCTTTGCCCAAAGGCAAGTTTTGCCAAGAAGTAAACAAGTTGCACGTGGAGTGTCTTCAGTGCCCAACATTCTCTTGGTAATAGAAGGGTGCTGCCAGGAGCAATTGTGTCTCACGTCAACAGAATCATAAGTCATTTAAATGCCATATTCTACAGTTCTTTGAAGTGTTTGAAGATTACCTACCTATGTGGAACACAATCTTTATGCATCTAAAGAGCCTGACTAGTCTAGCTATAAGTATAATAAACAAGGATGACTACTGACCTGTAATTCTTAATACCTATATAGCTTAAAGACTAAGACTTCATATTAAAAAATTAAACCAAAATTTAACCAAATGTGCAGCAAATGAGGAGAATGACCTCAAAATATAAACAATATATAAGTATCTTGATCAGAGGTAGAAGTGTATAGCGCAATATGATAAATATATCCTAAAACTGCGTCAATTTGCAAAATATCTTAAGCAGAGGTAGAAACATGCATACATACAATATGACAAAATAACTTTGCATAGGTGAACAAATATTGTAAACAGAAATAGAAGCATATTCTATATAACAAATATAATTTGAATTTGTATCAATATACAAGAATCTATAACAATTATAAATTGTCCATAAATACTAGATCACAAGTAATAATCTAATCTGCATATTATCCCATCCCATATAATACTCTTTTTTCTTTATCAAAAGAGATCCCTGAACTTACTTCATTTCCACACCCAAGCCTATACCACTTATAACCAACCCCTAATAGATGTCTTTAACCCTGAGGACAATCACTTCCAAATGTCATGGGAGCAATGTTATTTCTCTGGGATCCTTTAAAATTAAAATGATGATCAACTTTCAAGATTACTGTCAGGTATAATTGCAAATAGTCTCTGAATATTCAGTAGGGTTTTTTTTTCTGAAGTTCTTATTTGAAATTCTGGCCAGAACGTTGTAAGAAGGTGCACTATGTTAGCTAGCCAAGTTGGAATCATCTTGAGCAGTTTATAACCCAAAACCAATCTTAAAGTGGTGCTATCAGCATAATGACATCATATCAACCAAGTGGAATTGTTGTTGTGGGGCCCCATCTTCTTACTAGAAACTTCAAAGACTACTGCAGGAAAATTTATTGTTCATTGTGGAAGATTTAAACATTATTCATATAGGCATATATTCAGTGAAAGGTACCATAGAGACTAAAATAGTTATGGGGAGAAGCAAAATTTTTTGAAAGCAGAGTTTTGTTAATAGTAGTCTATAAATTTTATCTTCCTTCTGTCCCATACCGGGCAGTTCCTGCTATGAGACAGAAACTCAGACTTTTTCTTTTAACAACAAGCTTGGATTTAGAGAAGGATAGCTACTGTCCAACTCCAAAGCCAGTTTTGATTTTTAAGTGAGTGATTACTATCATTATTCTGAGAAGTAGGAAGATATGTATGTTTAGGCAATGAAATTTTTTCCTGCAGAATATATTGGTACCATAAGTCAGATTTCTCTTTGCTTTTGATTCTTTCTGAATAACTATCTTTTCTTCTTTAGGTATCTAGATGTCCAAGGTCTCTCTACTTTTTGAAGATGGGTATTTTCCTGCAAAGACAAGAATATAACCCTGCTCCAACCCTTAAGAGGTTTCTTTACCACCTGTATGATTATCACCTCTGTGGATGAGCTGTCATTTCTCTTTATCAAGAGGTTTTTCTTTTTCAAACCAAATCTTTATTAATTTTGATGGTACCCATAACTTTTCTTCTCCTGTTGAAACAAGAACAAAACCCCTTCCCCAATGTAGCATATCTCCTGCTTTCCATTCTGAGGTCAACACATCCTTGAACTACACTGGATTATTTAATTCAGAAGACTTTTCTATTATCCAATGTCTCTCTGCTGCTATTGTTCCTTTCTCATTAGCATTAAGACAGTTCAAGGTTAACAAAGCATTATGCAATCTATTTCTGGGGATATTTTTTATCCCTTTCTGTTTGTTTAACATATCCTTTGTAGTTGATTTGATCTTTCTATAACTGCCTGACCTGTAGGATTGTGTGGTATACCTGTAATATGTTTTATATTTTAATAAGCAAAAAAAACCTGTTTCCTTTTCTTAGAGACATATGCTGGACCAGTTGGGCACCAATTTGTTGGGAGGAGGCTGTTTGTTTGTCCCAACTGCCCCAAACCAAAATAATCACCCAGAAACCATATTAATTAAGGGAGTAACCGCTGAGTGAGTGAGCCAAAGCCAGAGACTGCAGAGGGTCCAGACGTGAATCCGGGACCTTCAAGGGAGTACTCCTAAGCCAACACCCCAGTGAGTCTGGGCAACAGTCTAGGACCTCCCAGGAACTAGGCTGGAGCCAGGACCTCTGTCAGCATGGAAGTGAGTGAACCTGGGTCCTCTGAGTGAATAGGCAGGAACCAGATATCTCAGCAGGGCTAGGTGCAAGTCTGGGACCTCAGAGAGAGTAGGCCTGAGCCAGGTCTTCTGTGGGTCTGGGCATTGGTCTGGGACATCAAAGGGAATAGACAGGAACCTGGAACCCCTGCGGGTTCTAGTGAAAGCCTGAGACCTCTGAGGAAGTAAGCAGATCCTCTGCGGGATCGGGGGCACCCAAGCCTGGGACCTCCGAGGCAGTAGACCAGAATCAGAACCTTTCCAGGTCCAACTCCAACCCAGGGACTTCTACAGGAGGGAATCCATACCAGGATTTACAGATACAGGTCAAAGCCAGTAAACTAAGCCAAAGTTGCCCTGAGGCAAGGAATTCCACCTTGGGCAACAAATTCTACAGGAGTGGAACTGAAGGAGACTCCTAGGACAGAGAGGGCTGGAGGAAACAAGTTCTACCAGGAGCAGAAGCCAGGAGCAAATTCAGTCCTGGGAGCCAATCCAGTCCTGGGACACTGATTGAGCCAACAACCTGACTAAGAGTCTGCAATCTACACTGGAACCAGAGTGGGACTGAACCAGTTACCTAAGACACAGAGAGAACAATTTACACCAGGAGCAGAAGCCAGGAGCAAACCCAGTCCCAGGACATGGGCGGATCAGGACTGAGCCAGCAACCAGATCCAGAGTCAGCGATCTCCACAAGAACAGGTCCAACTCCAAGCCAGGGACATATGCAGGAGGAGATTCAGACAAAGATTTACAGAAATAGATCAAAGCCAGCAGCCTAGGGTAAAGTAGGCCTGAGACAGCAAACTCCAAGGGAGTAGACCAAAGCACAAGAGCACTGAGCTACCCCCAGGAACAGGAATAACCAATGGGGTAACTAGAATTGTGATGCTGACTATACCATGAGGAACAACCATCTGAGCTTTGGATTCATTGGCACCTAGAAGATTATTCAACAGAATCTCAGACAGCCCCAACCACACTTATTAGAGGAAAAGATGAGTAGAAAAGGTAAGATCACATGCTACACCACAAAGAGCGACACAATACCACTAAAACCTAAAGACCCTACAAAAGCAAGATCTGAACAACCAAATATGGATGAACCAGAAGAAAAATGATTGTAAAAATAACCTCAAGAAAAAGTTTGAAATTCTTAAAGATGAAATGAGAAATTGCCTTAAAGAAATGGAGGAAAAAACAAACAAAAATTGGAAGATATCAGCAAATCACTTAAAGAAAACCAAGAAAAAGAACTCAAACACATAAAAGAAACTACTCAGGACTTGAAAACTGAGATAGAAAAAATAAAGGAAACATAAGCTGAAGGAATGATAGAAACAGAAATCGTGAGAAAAAGATCAGGAACCACAAATGCAAGCATGAACAATAGAATACAAGAAATGGAAGATAGAATCTCAAGTGCTAAAGATACAATAGAGGAAACAGACTCATCAGTTAAAGAAAATATTAAATTTAACAAAAGTTTAACCCAAAATATCAACAAAATATGGGACAACATAAAAAGGCCAAATCTAGAGTAATAGGTATAGAAGAAGTTCAACTCAAAGGCACAGAAATTTTCTTTAACAAAATCATAGAAGAAAACTTTCCTTACCTAAAGAAAGATATGCCTATGAAGATACATGAAGCTTACAGAACACCAAATAGACTGGATCCAAAAGAAGGTCCTCTTGCCACATAATAATCAAAACAGTAAACATACAGACTAAAGAAAGAATATTAAGAGCTGCAAAGGAAAAAGGCCAAGTAACATATAAAGATAGACCTATCAAAACTACACCTGACTTCTCAGTGGAGACAATGAAAGCAGAAGGTCATGGTCAAGCATTATGCAGACATTAAGAGACCATGGATGCCAGCCCAGACTACGATACCCAGCAAAACTGTCCATCACCATAGAAGGACAAAACAGGATATTCCATGACAAATCTAGATTTCACCAATACCTAGCCAAAAACCCAGCCCTACTCAAAATAGTAGAAGGAAAACTCCAACTCAAGGAAGATGGTTACACCAACAAAAACACAGACAATTGATGGTCTCATTACAGCAAATCCCAAAGAATAAAAAAAATGCACAAATTAACATCACCAACGATGAAAACTAAATTAACAGGAGATAGCAACCACTGGTCATTAATATCCTTTAATGTAAATGGACTCAACTCACCCATAAAAAGGCACAGGCTAACAGATTGGATACGAAAACAGAATCCATCCCTCTTCTACATACAAGAAATGCATCTCAACCTCAAAGAAAGACATTGTCTCAGAGTAAAAGGTTGGGAAAAAATATACCAATCAAATGGACCTAAGAAACAAGTGGGTGTAGCTATCCTAATATCCAACAAAATAGACTTCAAGCTAAAATCAGTCAAAAGAGACAAAGAAGGACATTTCATATTAGTCACAGGAAAAATCCATCAAGAGGAAATTTCAGTACTGAACATCTATACCCCAAATACAAGGGCACCCTCATATGTCAAAGAAACACTTCTGAAGCTTAAATCATATATTAAACCCCACACACTAATAGTGGGAGACTTCAACACTCCCCACTGGACAGGTCAATCAGACAAAAATTGTACAGAGAAATAGGAGAACTAACAGATGTTATGACTCAAATGGACTTAACAGACATTTATAGAATATTCCATCGAAACAGAAAAGAATATACCTTCTTCTCAGCACCTCATGGAACCTTCTCAAAAACTGACCACATACTCAGTAACAAAACAAACCTCAACAAATACAAAAAAAATTGGAATAACCCAATGTACCTTATCAGATCACCATGCTTTAAAACTAGAAGTCAACAGCAATACCAATTTCAGAAAACCCACAAACACATGGAAATTAAACAATGCTCACTTGAATCATCAATGGGTCAAGGAAGAAATAAAGGGGGAAATTAAAGACTTCCTAAAATTCAATTAAATTGACCACACAACATACTCAAATTTATGGGACACAATGAAAGCAGTGTTAAGAGGCAAGTTCATAGCACTAAAGGCCTACATAAAGAAGCTGGAAAAATCCCACACTAGTGAATTAACAGAACATTTGAAAACTTTAGAACAAAAAGAAGAACTACCTAAGAGAACTAGATGGCAGGAAATAATCAAATTGAGAGCCGAAATCAACAAAATAGAAACAAAGAAAACAATACAAAAATCAATGAGACAAAGAGTTGGTTCTTAGGGAAAATCAGCAAAATAGACAAACCTTTATCCAAACTAACCAAAATGCAGAGAGAATATCCAAATTAACAAAATCAGAAATGAAAAGGGGGACATAACAACAGACATGGAGGAAATACAGAGGATCTTCAGGTCATATTTTGAAAACCTGTACTCTACAAAATTGGAAAACTTAAAGGAAATGGACAACTTTCTGGATAAATATAACTTACCAAAATTAAATCAAGACCAGATAAGCAAATTAAACAGACCTATAACTGCTGAAGAAATAGAAACAGTCATCAAAAGTCTCCCAACCAAAAAAGCCCAGGACCAGATGGTTTCAGCTCAGAATTCTACAAAACCTTCAA
The DNA here is from genome assembly GCA_004026605.1 of Ondatra zibethicus. Taxonomy (NCBI): domain Eukaryota; kingdom Metazoa; phylum Chordata; class Mammalia; order Rodentia; family Cricetidae; genus Ondatra; species Ondatra zibethicus. The sequence goes on from PVIU01031546.1 coordinate 8,536, forward strand.
AGAAGAACTAATACCAATACTTCTCAAATTATTCCACACAATAGAAACAGAGGGAACACTGCCAAACTCTTTTTAGGAGGCTACAATTACCCTGATACCCAAACCACAGAAAGACAATACTAAGAAAGAGAATTACAGAGCAATCTCACTCATTAAAACTGATACAAAAATAATAAATAAAATACTAGCAAATCGAATCCAAGAACACATCAGAACCATCATCCACCATGACCAAGTCGGCTTCATCCCACAGATGCAGGGATGGTTAAACATTCGAAAATCTGTCAATGTAATCCACCATATAAACAAGCTGAAAATTAAATACCACATGATCATCTCATTAGATGCAGAAAAAACATTTGACAAAATTTAATATCCCTTCATGATAAAGGTCTTGTAGAGAGCAGGGATACAAGGAATATACCTAAACATAATTAAGGGTATATACAGCAAGCCAACAGCCAACATCAAACTAAATGGAGAGAAACTTCCAGCGATTCCACTGAAATCAGGAACAAGACAAGGTTGTCCACTCTCTCCATATCTATTCAATATAGTTCTTGAGGTCCTAGCTAGAGAAATAAGACACCAAAGGGAGATCAAGGGGATACAAATTGGAAAAGAAGTCAAACTCTCACTGTTTGCTGATGATATGATAGTTTACATAAGTGATCCCAAAAATTCAACCAAGGAACTTCTACAACTCATAAACACTTTCAGCAATGTAGCAGGATACAAGATTAACTCAAAAAAATTAGTAGCCCTCCTGTATACAGATGATAAAAGGGCTGGGGAAGAAATCAGAGAATCACCACCCTTCACAATAGCCACAAATAGCATAAAATATCTCAGAGTAACTCTAATGAAACAAGTGGAACAGTTGTATGTCAAGAACTTTAAATCTTTGCAGAAAGAAATTGAAGAAGACACCAGAAAGTGGAAAAATCTCCCATGCTCTTGGGTAGGCAGAATTAACATAGTAAAAATGGCAATCTTACCAAAAGCCATGTTCAACTATGTTCATAGCAGCTTTGTTTGTCATAGCCAGAACCTGGAAACAACCTAAATGCCCCTTGATCGAAGACTGGATAAGAAAAATGTGGTAATTTACACAATGGAGTACTACACAGCAGAAAAAAATAACAACATCTTGAATTTTGCAGGAAAATGGATGGAGCTAGAAAACATTATTTTGAGCGAGGTAACCCAGACACATGTACTCACTCATAGGTGGTTTTTCAGCATAAAACAAAGAAAGCCAGCCTACAAACCACAATTCCAGAGAACTTAGACAACAATGTGGACACTAAGACTAACTTACATAGATATAATCTACGTGGGAAGTAGAAAGTAGAAAAAGACAAGATCTCCTGAGTAAATTGGGAGCATGGGGACCTTGGGGCTTGGGGGAAGATTGAAGGGGAGAGGGGAGAGGCAGGGAGGGGAGCAGAGAAAAATGTAGAGTTCAATAAATATCAATAAAAAAATAAATAAAAAAGAAATCATATTAATTAAAACATTGTTTGGCCCATTAACTCTAACTTCTTATTGGCTAACTCTTGCATATTAATTTACCCCATTTCTATTAATCTGAAACCGCAAAGTTTCAGAACATCTATCTCTGGTGGCAAATCCTTGGTGTCTTTCTGACTCCACTCCTCTTTCTCCCAGCAGTCTTCCCTGCCTATCTAAGTTCTGTGCTTTCAATGGGCCAAGGCAATTTCTTTATTCATTAATGTAAGAGAAATCTCAGGATGTTCCTTTCAATTTTGCTGTGAAGTCAAAACTTCTCTGAAAAATGAAGTCCATTAAAAAAATTCCCAGTTAGATTGTGGATGACACACATAGCTAAAAGTAGTGATTGGGTGAAAAATCACTGCCAGTAAGTTGTTTCACCTGGCTATAAAGTTTCATTGTATATATTCATTCAATATGTATATATTTTTAAATAATGTGTATTTTTGCTACACATAGGAAACTCAAGTTATATTTACTAAGGTGACAATAAGAAAAACTAGGAGGAATGAATTGGAGATTTGACTATATTCGGATCTACAGAAATAAAAGAGAGAGGGGATGTGGGAGGGAAGAAAGAAGCAAGCAGTATAAACTGGGACATTTATACTTTAGAGAACATACCAGAGAATCAAAAGCATCTCAGTCAACATCCATTATAACCCCTCAGAGAATACTAAAAGTACTAAAGTGGTAGTGCCGCTGGGACATTGGCATCTGCAGAAAGAAGCAAAAAGTGTGAATTTCTGAGGAAAACTTTAGCATCTTTCCATCCCTGCTTCTTAGTTCCCTTTGTGGGTCCTGAATTAGTGTGTGTGTGTGTGTGTGTGTGTGTGTGTGTGTGTGTGCATGCAAGCAAGTGTGCCTGCATGTGTGCATGCATGAATGTATGAGGAAATGAAAGGTTGCTAAGAGTACCCCAACAAATAAAGAGTCACTCATAGTACTAAACCCACCCATAGCAATAGTTTAGGTTTCTCTGCTTTTAATTTCAATCCCAAGAAGAACTACAAGAAAGGGGTTCACCAATCCTCGTACAGTCTCTATAAGAGCCAAAGTCCAGTACAGGTCAGCACAATGAGCTCCTGTCTCAGATTAACTACGTATGTATTATTCACCCACTGCTCCAAATTTCTAGGCTAGTCTAAAATGACAATGTCTGAAAAGTGGAGGGATTAAATGACTAAATTGATCCACACCCACTTCTTTAGTCCCTCTCCCATTCTCAGGATCATTAAAATGCCCTCAGAAGAGCACCCAGGAAAGCTTCCTACTGTCCCTGCCTCTGTGCTTCAGTTGATAGATTCTAAAACAACTCCAGAAAGAGTCTGCTCATGCTACATAACAAACAGCTAACATTCATTGCAAGCAGTGCATTTTCCAATCAGAACCAGCTCTGCACATTACTGCTGGTTCTTACCAGGAAGACTTTCTGACTACAGATATTTAGAGTGTCTAGTGTGTGTGCATGGCATATAAATATAGAGGTACATGTATAACTAAGATAAGGATCTTGTACTCAAAAGATTTTATGAATAAGGAAAGAAGACACACAAATGATACTATCCTATAGGATGGTTATGACTGAACTACAAAATGTCCAAAGAGAAGAAGAGGAGGAGCTGTGGGTTATTTTTAATTTGATGGAAGAATACAGATGAAATTTAAATAAAATATTGTTTTGTTAGTTTCAAGGGAAAGTGAGGGTATATGTAAATGAGTCAACATCATGCCTGGAATAAGATATAGATCTGGAGTCCTGTCTCGTATGAAATTAATGAATTAAGACAAATGTGTCTAAAATCCTTTACTTGAAAATCAACAGTTGGATTGTAAATTAAGGCTGATTTCAGGCACTAATGAAAAGTTCCATTGTTACTAATATGATTCATATAAAAAAGTTTTGAAAACCTAAGATATTGGCTAGTAAGAGCTTTCAGTATTATATTCTTTAATTAATTTTCAAACCAAATCTTAGTTCATTTTTCCAGGTTCACAAAAGTCATCCCCCAACTTTAATGACCTTTCCACATAAGATTTTAATTGTTTAATCTGTTTATGTGGTAAAATAATCCATTCTAAGATAATATCTTACCTCTCTATTAAAATTCCAGTATGGGAATAATTGGATGATCATATGACCAGAATGCAGTTAAAATTCAGATCCACATTATCCACATGTGTCTTCTGTAATTTCTTTACATAAGTCAATTCTTCTCATCTCCATCTGTTAATTCCCTGGGACTATTTAAGTCTTTGTTGCCATCAAAGATTTTGTTTAAACAAATTATTAGATCAGATGTTATCCCAGAAGTGGGCTGTAGATTGGAAATGTCTCCTAGAAATCTTTGAAAGTCATTAAGAGTCTGTAATCAATATCTCCTAATTTGTGCTTTTTATGTTCTAATTTTCTGTAAACCTATTTTATAACCTAGATAATTGATAGAATCTCCTCTTTGTATTTTTTTTCAGGAGCAATTTGTAATCCCCAACTAGGCAAAACTTTCTTTACTTCTTCAAACATTCTTTCTAAAGTATCTACATTTGAATCAGGAATAAAAATTTCATCTATGTAATGGTAATCTATAGATTTAGGAAATTGCTTACATATTATTTCCAATGGTTGACTTAAAAATATTGGCATAGGGTGAGGTTATTTAACATTCCCTGTCGTAGGATCCTTCATTGATATCTCTTTATAAGTAGGCACTGTGAAGGCAAATTTTTCTCTGTCTTTTTCTTGTAAAGGTATAGTCAAACAATCTTTTAAATCAATAACTATAACTTTAGCCAATATGGAAGGCAAAGGAATTCCAGATGGTAGAGGGTTCATTGGTTGCTCTTAGATCTGTCACCATTCTCCATTTTCCAGATTTCTTTTTAACAACAAATACAGGGGAATTCCAAGGGCTGATTGATTCTTCAATATGCTGAGCATCTAGCTGCTTCTGTACCAGCTCTTATAAAGCCTGCATTTTCTCTATTGTTAAAGGTCAATGTTTAACCCATATAGGTTTCTTAGTTAACCATTTTAAAGGTAGGGCCATTGGTACCTCTGAAGGTTTGCTAGTTGTTTTGTGATTTTGTACAGCTTGAATGGTTGGTGACTGTTTTTTTATAGTACCTTGTAATATCCTTCCCAGAAACATGAGTTGTTGTATGTTCCATTTCTGAGACTGTGGGAATGTTAATCTGCGTATTCCATTGTGACAACAGATCATGACTCCATAGATTCACTGCTATATTAGCCATGTATGGCCTCAGCCTTCCTGTCTGTCCTTCTGCTCCTATGTATTCAACACATCTCATGCCTTGTTTTACTTGAGATAGGGTTCCAATTCCTAGGAATTAAACATCTGCCTCCTAAAGAGGCCAATTCAGATGCCAAGATTCTGGAGTAATGATAGTCACATCCTCACCTCTGTCCAGTAATCCTTCAGTTACAATGTTATTTATTTGTACTCTCAGCTTTTGTACTTAATAATTTATAGAAGTCTGCCAAAATATGTTTCCTATTTTCTATTGGAATTTTTGATTCATCCTCCATGTTTATTCTATTGTTCAGAGCAGTATGGTTCTTTACAACAGGCACTGGATTTTTTTAAAATTTTCTTGAGGAGATGTGTCCTCCACAGTGACTGGGAATGGCTGGATGATATTTGACCAGGGTGGCTGCAAGAGACCCCCTCAAGGGGTTTTCTGATGGTAATTAATTGTCTTATTTGTCACTTGTTGATCTGCGTTCATAGGTTCAATGTCAGCCTTTGTCGCATCTTCTACATAATCCAGAAGACTGAGTCCTTTTATTTTTGTCATTCCCAGAGGAAACATTATTTCTAGGAATGCCTTATCTACAATTCCTTCTCAGATGTCCTATTCTACCATGACATTTGGTATTTTGATGACTCTTCATACCTTTAGAAATTTCTACCCAAGCCTCAGTATTATAGTCAAATGACTCATCATTGACTGTGTGCAGGATCCATTCATCCATTGGTACTGATCTGACCTTTAAAGACACAAATATCTTTTTTCATTCGAAGTTGGCATTTTCAAAAGCCAGAAATTCAATAAGTACTTATCTAGTTTTGGAATCGGTTACCCCTATTTGTATAGCTTTAGTTAATCTTTGTAAAAAGTCACTAAAGTGTTCTCTTGGGTCTTGTGTGATGTTAGTATATGATTCAATTCTTTTTCCTAGCTCTTGAATGTTCTCCTAAGCATTCAAGGCTGCTGTATGGCATAGGGACAAGATGTGTTCATTGTAAATAATTTGACTCTGTGGATCAGCATAATGGCCCTCACCAAGAATTTGGGTGACATTCTGTAACAAGGGGGGCCTGTCCTGCCCAGTTCCTGCCCAGTTTTCTGTCCTGCCCAGTTCCTGCAGCTGTTTAGCCCCAAAGAAAATCACACAGAAGTCTCTATAAGATTATAAACTGATTGGCCCATTAGCTCAGGCTTCTTATTAGCTCTTGTAACTTTTATTAACCCATTATTCTTATCTATGTTGGCCACATGGCTCAGTACCTTTTTCAGAGGAGCAGGTCACATCCTGCTTCTTTGGTGGTCTGGGCAGGACTGCAGGAGGGAGCTTCCTGCCTCCCAGAATTCTCCTGTTCTC
>PVIU01031547.1:0-14673 GCA_004026605.1 Ondatra zibethicus
CTAGGTATTCAGCTTCTCTGGGCTTGCGAGCTAAGTGCTTGGTGACCTTTATTTTATAGCTAGGGTCCACTAATGAGTGAGTACATACCATAATCATCTTTCTGGGTTTGGGTTACCTCACTCAGGATAGCGTTTTCTATTTCCATCCATTTGCATGCAAACTTCAAGATGTCCTTGTTTTTTACCGCTGAGTAGTATGTTCTTGAATGGAAAAAATAAAACAAAACAATGTATGGAAAAAAAAATCACAAAAAAAAAAATTCTAAAAGAATAAAAAAAAAAAAAAAAAGAAAGTCAGACAAGACTTTTTCTGCTCAGCATAAACATAGTTTCCCTGGGCTACCATTTGGCTCCTAATGCTCTAAAGGCACTTCCTAGTTCCCCACCTCCAGCCAAGCAAGGTTTTCTCCTCCTCCTCTTCTTCCTCCTCCTCCTCCTCCTCCTCATCTTCCTCTTCCTCCTCCTTCTTCTTTTTTTTTTTTTTTTTGATTTTTTGAGACAGGGTTTCTCTAAAGCTTTGGAACCTGTCCTAGAACTAGCACTTGTAGACCAGGCTGGTCTTGAACTAACTGAGATCCACCTGCTTCTGCCTCCCAAGTGCTGGGAGTTTAAAGTGCGTGCCACCACCGCCTGGCTTCAGCCTTCTTAAATGTTTCAGGCTTCTTCTAAGAACAATTATGGTTCACTGTACTCCCTTCCCTTTACACATGTTAAGTTTCTCACAGAGTCCTTTGAATAGGTGTGGAACTTGACCAGACTGCTGTAGATCTGCCTATTAGCTTTCAGAAGTCTGAGTCAATTCATCCACTAGTGCTTCTAACATCAGTGCCAAGTATTGTCTTTCATTTCCTAAAATTTTTTGATCCTCAAATTTTTTACCATTTGGTTTTTAAGTAGTACTTCTTACACTCTTTCTCTTGTCATGAAAACAAGATTGGAGGACTTTCCTCTGTCATGATGGTGAGAAAAGTTGTGGTTGAAATACAACCCTTGACTCTAAGAGAGTATGTTTTAGTCTACCACAAGCAATACTGATATGGACACCATAAAAGTTACTAGACAAAGAATGCTGATAAGGCCGCAACGAGTGAGCAGAAGCACCTACAAGCCTCTGACTATGATTCCTCATCATAGGGGTCCTAAAATTTAGACCATATATTACTTAAGAAAAAAATTGATCTGGAGAAATCCAATACACCTTGAGGTGCACTGAGAGGTGTGACTCCTCTCCAAATTCACAGAAGTACGTAATTTCATAAAACCAGGCTCGAGTGACTAGGAAATATATAGCTTTGAAGAAGAGCTATATAATGGTACCATTCATTAGACTGTTTGCCATTTAGACTCCAGTCAATTGTGCTGGAATAATTAATGTACTGCAAAAAGGGAAAACTTTCACATCTTTAGCTGTGTGAACTAATTTTTTTTTTGAGATTTCATCTCACTTTAGTCAGAATCGCTATCACCAAGAAAAAATTACTTGCTGACGTGATCTCTAGTTTCCGGAAGCTCAGAGTTTGAGGGGAGGCAGCAGAGTTGGCAGACTATTGATCAACTTGATTTCTTTTGTTTTGTTTTTGTTTTTTCAGACAGGGTTTCTCTGTGTAACTTTAGAGCCTGTCCTGGCACTCACTCTGTAGACCATGTCAGTCTCAAACTCACATAGATCCTCCCAAGTGCTGGGATTAAAGGCGTGGGCTACCTTTAATCAAAGCTGTCAACTTGACTTTTCTATCTGATGGAGTAAAACTTAATTCTCAGGGTCTGGTGATGGGGGCTAAACTTAACTCTCTGTGGCTGGTGAAAACGGGAAAAACACAAATACACTCTTAGGATCTTTCTCTGTTCTCTCTCTTTTCTCTCTCTTATTTATTTTTCCTTTACAGCTTATACATCCTAACAAAATCTTTCAGGCAATATAAAAATTACAATGTGGTTACAATCTATTTTTTAGGTGAATGATTATAATGAATACAAGTACAAAAACATCTTTCCCATTTCCCTTACATGATTAAACATCCTACATATTATAGATGAAAAAACAAACTATTCCAAGAACCCACATACATTCATATCCAAGCAACTCATTATAGATTAACAGAGTTTAAGCAAGCAAGGTATTTTCTCAGCCAGTTCTTTTACTGGCAGCATGCATTTTGCAGTTACAAAGAAAGGATCAACCATTTTATTATCTTAAAAGGTAATCTAATAAAGAATCTTAAAAGAATCACAAACCTAAACTTTTATATATGAAAAACAGTCATCTCTATTTAAAATCCTCAGGGTGCATACCCATTCATCAATAGTTTTTCATATCAGGTAGCTGAGGGCAGAAATGAGTACAAGGAATTAATCGTCATCTTTGTTCACCAATCCATCCTAGCAAGAAAGGCATGTCAGCTAATAACAATTGGCTGCTTTGTTCTTGTTCCTTGACCTTAATGAGTCCCACACACAACTATGTGCCTTTCTAAACTTTAGATTGTCTTCTTGGGTTTTTTTTTTAACCTCAAAGCTATTAGCTAAAATATCTTAATCTAACTTTGTCATATTTAAAAGCTCTGTTTTAGCTATGATGCACACCAAAACCTGTAAACACATCTGCCAACATTAATATTAAAAGAACTTGAGCTAGCTGTGCTTCTGGAACTCAACTGTTTATCTTTTTTATTGAGCTATACATTTTTCTCTGCTCCCCTTCCTTACCCTCCCCTCTCCTTTAACCCTCTCCCATGATCCCCATGCTCCCAGTTTATTCAGGAGATCTTGTCTTTTTCTACTTCCCATGTAGATTAGATCCATGTATGTCTCTCTTAGGGTCCTCTTTGATGTCTAGGTTCTCTGGGATTGTGAATTGTAGGCTGTTTTGGTTTTTTTTTTTTCTTTTGATTTATGTCTAAAAGCCACTTATGAGTGAGTACATATGATATTTGTCTTTCTGGGTCTGGGTTACCTCACTCAATATGATGTTTTCTAGAGCCATCCATTTGCCTACAAATTTCAATATGTCATTATTTTTTATTCTGCTGTGTAGTACTCCATTGTGTAAATGTACTACATTTTCCTTATTCATTCTTCGGTAAAGGTGCATTTAGGTTGTTTCCAGGTTCTGGCTATGACAAACAATGCTGCTATGAACATAGTTGAGCCCATGTCCTTGTGGTACGATTGAATATCCTTTGGGTATATACCAAAAAGGGTTATTGCTGGGTCTTGAAGAAAGTTTTTTCTCTAATTTTCTGAGAAATTGCCATACTGACATCCAAAGGGGCTGTACCAGCTTGCACTCCCACCAGCAATGCAGGAGTTTTTCATTTACCCCACAACCTCTCCAGCATAAGTTGTCATCAATGTTTTTGATCTTGGCCATTCTTACAGGTGTAAGATGGAATTTCAGAGTTGTTTTGATTTGCATTTCTCTGATGGCTAAGGATGTTGAGCATTTCCTTAAGTGTCTTTCAGCCATTTTGGATTTCTCTGTTGAGAGTTCTCTGTTTAGGTCTGTACTCCATTTTTTTTTTATTGGATTATTTGTTCTTTTGATGGCCAATTTCTTGAGTTCTTTGTATATTTTGGAGATCAGTCCTCTGCATGATGTGGGGTTGGTGAAGATCTTTTCCCATTCTGTAGGCTGTCGTTTTGTCTTGTTGACTGTGTCCTTTGCTTTACAGAAACTTTTCTCAACTGTTTTTCTTAATCATTAACCTAAGCCACAATCTATATGGTTCTTCAAGAGAAACTATCTGTGTACATTTTCTCGTTCTTATTTTCTATTCTCTGCAGACTCTGCTTTATCAGGGGTGGGGACAACACCATATCTTGCTTCTACCTATATTAATTTTCCCACTAAGTTAACCTCTATAATAAACCCTTATGATTAGTTTTTTGCATGGTTTGGTTTTCTTGACTCTTTTTAAGGGATTTATTTGTTTCTTCCCATTTTTGTTTGCCTTTTTCTCCATTTCTTTAAGACAAATTTTCATTTCTTCTTTAAGGGCCTCTATCATCTTCATAAAGTTATTTTTAAGGATGTTTCCTTCTGCTTCATCTGTATTGGGCTGTTCAGGTCTTACTGATGTAGGACCACTAATTTCTGATGGTGCCATATTGTTCTTTGTGTTGTTGAATGTATTCCTACACTGCTGTCTTTCCATCTCTTTGTCCAATTGGTGCAGGTGGAGCCTGAGCCTCTGGGGATCCCTCTTCCTCGAGTTGGTAGAGATGGGGCCTGTAGTTCAGGTGGTCACTTTTCCTTCAGGTGCAGTTGGGGCCTGTGGCTCCAGTGGTCACTGATGCTGTCCCTCCAGCTGCAGTTGGGGTTGGTGGGACTGGTAGTCACTGAGGCTCCAGGTGCAGTTGGAACTGGTGGGGCCAGTGTTTGTTGGTGCCAAGGCAACAACTAGGGTTGTTGGTGGGAGAGGGTGCTGCTGTATGGTTGCTAGAGGTGCCTTGGGTGGCGGAGGTGGGACTACGGCCTAGAGAGCAGGATTCTCCAGCCGGGATATTACACATTCACCTGTACCTCCTGGGGCAGGTGGGTCTGGTGGGACCTGTGGTCGCTGTTGTGGCAGGGATGGTCGGCAGGCTGCCTGGTTGCTGGGGGCCATGGGTGTTGCCAGGTGTAAGTTATAGTAATTCCAAAGGATGTAGGAACTCAGTCATCTCTGGCAGTACTGAGAGCCAAGTGATAGAGTTTTAATGGAACTTTATACCACTGAAAACTAAATCTGACTTTGAGCCCACCTAATTTTGCACCAGTCCCCAAGTGTGAGAATGGATGTTCTCACACTGGGCTAGGTTCCCATTCAGGCTTCAGATAGAGATTATTGTTAGGAGAGAAAGGACTAGGAGGGACTATTTGAAAGACAATGTATAAAAATTTAAACCTTATTTTGTCCTATGAGGAAAACAGAAAATGTTAGTGTCATATCACAGACAAGAAAGACATTGATACCTTGATTCCCATTATATTTCCATTTAATTGTCAAATGTGGCTGTTAAGGCAAACAAGTCAAAATAAAATAAAAGAATAATCTTATGGTTCTTATTTTTAGAGAACAATGGAGAGTACAACTGAATGCAAGGGTGTCTTAATTGTATGCTTATTTACATTATTTTCCTTGATGAAGCATATCATTGAAGTTGTGATATTTGGTGCATAGACACTGATCTAAATGAGTGTTGGCAAACTTATTCTTAACATGTTAGACAGTAAATATTTCAAAGTTTCAAGCCAAATGGTCTCTGTTATTATTACTAAACTCTGATTATGATGGGAAAACAACTATAGATGAGGTATCAGTTGTTGACTAAATTTTCTGTCCTGCCCAGTTCCCTCTGTCATTAAGTTCCAAAGAAATCACACAGAGGTCTACATTAATTATAAATTGATTGGCCTAGTATCTCAGGCTTCTTATTAACTCTTATAACTTATATTAGCCCATAATTCTTGTCTGTGTTAGCCACGTGGCTTGGTACCTTTTCTTGCAGGGCAATCCCATCTTGCATCCTCTGCATCACGACTACAGAGTAAGCTTCCTCTTCCCAGAATTCTCCTGTTCTCATTGCCCCACCTCTACTTCCTGCCTGGTTGCCCCGCCTATGCTTCCTGACTGGCTAACTGGCCAATCAGTATTTTAATAAAAATAATACAAGTGACAGGATAAAAGATCATTGTCCCACAGCAATCTGTGAAGGGGCAGGGTATATCCTCACAAAAGTCCTTATGTGGCTGGATTTGTTGCCCTCTGATCAAGAAAAATTTTTATACGTTGGGTGTTTGTAGAAGAAGGCCACCTGAAGCAGCTGTCTTTCCACTACCGGGGCACACTTTCCTTATTTTACCTTTCCTTTTCTTTTTTTCTCCTTCCTCCCTCCCTCTATCCCTCCTTCCTTTCTTCCGTCCCTTCTTCTTTTGTCTTTCACTTTCCATTGTCATTTCACTGAATTCAGGACCTTTCACATGCTAGGTAATTGTTCTATTACCAGTCTACATCCACAGTCCCAGAAAACACTTCGCTGTTTTGCTACAGAATTAAGATATTACTGTATAATTTGCTGCATTCTAGTCTGCAGGGACCTCACTACCTCAACATCCAATGGGATACTGTCATCAGAATTGTGCTGAGTGAATCTGGGAAGTAGAGGTAACAAAAACTCTTAATGTGTTGATGAACACATAGCTGAAGATGTCAGATAAATCCAGAGAAAATACCAGCCTTCTGTTTCAGGGAGGATCATAAGGTTGGATGACCTAGGCCCTTAGAAGACTAAGAACTGGAGATCGAATGGTATAGGCAATCTATGATTGTATAACAATATGTTTGCAAATACTGTTTTAAAACAACAGTACTTATTTGATTTCTTTCTATTGTTCTTGAGGACTGCCCTGAGAGGGGCTGTGAAAGATAATCTACCAAAGGCTGACAGAAGCAAAGAACAGTCCTCAAGCTAGGCAAGAATGGGTACATCCCCAGGCAGATCACTCTAGTAAACTTATTGTGAGCACATGAGCCTAAAGATGGCAGGAGTTTGAAATCAAGGCTAAAGTTGGTATGAATGGTCTGCCATGGTGCCTTCATAAGTTTTATGGATTTGATTCTGTGAGGACACTTTCCTCTATGAGTCTGTACTGTTTGACTGCTCCATTTTTTTTTTTTTTGTAAAGTAGGTCAGAAGGTTGTCAGTTCAGAGTAAACAACTGAGTGTTATGGCAACCTAGTGGCGCATACATAGTCAAACAGTCTCCCCTGGAGTCCATAACAGCCTCAGAATTCCTTCTTGTAGAAGAGAGCATAACATTATTCCATCTGCGGGCATGAAATGGGATTTGAAGCTAGCATCTGGCATAAGAGCCCGTGCCTTAACCATTGTTTCATATTGTCACTTTTAGAAGAATGTCCACAGGAAGATAAGAGAAAAATTAGTTGTCATAAAATTAGATAGTTTACAATTTTTGACTAAGAAGTTTGAAAATATTTTTTTAAAAAATTTTTTGGCAAGGGTGTTATTACAAGGCAGTAGGAGGACTGATTTAGGGAAGTCTCCTGAACAGGACAGAGTCAAGGGTCTTTGTAATGAACAGGCTCCAGATTCCTGGTAAGATAAATGAACATACAGCCAGATCCCTTGGAACTGATGAGAGTTATTTAAAAAATAAAGGCAGACAGTAGGAGACATAGAGACATAATGTTGAATTTTCAACAGCACTTTGGATATAAAGCATGGTGGCTGGGCATTGTTACTGTTAGAGCCAAATTATTAGATATGTTACAGGCAGAATATGGACATACTTAGAGATATAAGGATTTAAAAAAATTTACCTCCAATTTACATTTTCTCAGGAAGAGACAAAATACACAGTTCAACAAAACAGAGGTCATGTTTTTTGTTGCTGTTGTTATTGTTTTGTTTTTCTGCACAGAAGCGTGGAAAAGAGGAATCCAAGGTCTCTGAGCAACCAGTCAGAGGAATCAAGGAACTGGGAATTTTGAGTATTCTGGAAGATTATTGTTGGGTCCATAACAGATTAAACTGGAGAAATGTAGAAAAGTTTTGCTAAATATGAATATAGAAGCTAATTAAATTGTGGGGTGAGTCCCCATTAACTTTAAGAACATGAAACAGCAAGTCAAGGAGCTTGATACTTAACACAGTTGCTATAGCATGAACAAAACTTAGTGAGTAACCAGAAACTGTCAAATAACGGTGTTGAGAGGATGTGGGGATGGTAGGAAGTGTGATGAGCTTAACACTATAAGGACAGGAAGTCAATATGTGTTGGTTAAAGTGAGACTCACCTATCACTTACCACATGAAGGCAAGCACCAGACCAGAAGTGGACAGACAGGAGAGTGGCTGCCTGGGGAAGCGGGCAGATGGAGAATAGCTGTTTCTAATTTCTTTTTTAAGCAGTATTATCATTTTTATAAACAATAACTTTAAAATGTTATGTTACCAGGTCAGGGAGTAAAAGAAAAAGGAAAATAAAAGTAGGAGAGAATGATGGCATTGCAAGTAAAATTCTTTACTGCATAGAACACCCTGGAAGTTAAAAGAGATGAGCAAACCAGAGCAAAGAACAAGCCCCATTTGTTGTAGTCACCAAAGTATTATTAGGTTATTAAAACAATATTAAATTAGAGGACAGTTTGCTACACGGGTGAGGCAAATGCTGAATGGTCCAATGTTAGCTAAAAACTCAAACAAACCACCTAGTCACAGCATAGAGTTGCCCTCACTACAGAGAAAAAAAATGCCTGGATATAAGGATACTCTGAGGTTTTATTTTAAAATGAGCTGTTAAGTTGCAAATATATCACTGACAATGACTGCTCTGAGTTTTACGTTTCATGTCACAGTTAAAACACAATCACTCCTCAACTCTGTTGATGTTCAACCGTTCCTGTGGCCACTTTTTGGCCAGTAAAATGTGCTAAGGAGTTGTTTGTTTCCCACTGAGGTTGGTTGGGAGTTAGGTTTGGTGTTTGCTATATCATCTCAGGGATGTTTTCATAGCAATGCTGTCACCAAGTTATTGCACTTTATCTCTTGTGATAATCAGCTAAGGTAGCAGCTTCTCTGTTCTTCAGCTCCTGGAATTAAAGATAGCATCACTTGTGATGATGTAACCTCATTGGGTACTGTTTGAAGAAGATTTCAGGGTATTTTTTAGAAGTTTTCTGGACATGTTGTGGCACCATGTCCAACTGCTGGCATCTCCATGGGCTCCAGTTAACCTCACACAGATGAGGCCCAAAAGCTCCCACGCTAGGCCTGGTTCATGCCCCTCACTGTACCAGGATCCCTCCACAACACTTCTACCTACAGAGATGACTTTGACGGGGTCTTGCTGCTCAGAGGGGCAAAGCTTTTCCTGGGAGGGGAAAGAGCTGATGGAAAAATGAGTTCCCCGACCATCCACTCTCTGGATATGGAGAAGTATTTTATGAAATACTTGTTAGCAAGTCTGAAGAGATCTCACAATGTCCTTTGCTACCTGAGATTGTACATCCTGATGGATTTTGGGTATAATACTCTACTGGGTCTATGCCTGCTTAGGAATCCAAGCTGTTTCTAATACATTTCCATGTACTTGAGATTCCAAAGACATCTCTGAGTAAAGTTTGTACTCAAACCTTGAATCCAATAATAGGTCAGAGAGCAATGTGGTTGACATTATTATTACTACTATTATTTTTAGCAAAAGGTCTCAAATTCTATGTGCCTTTTAAACTTTCCTTTCATGTATGTCTCTGCACAGGGAAAATAGTGGAGTCTCCATAGGCTGTCAAAATGACCTCCTATGCCAGTACCATTTTATTTCCTTCTTTTTTATTAAAATAATTTTTAATTTATTCTTTGGGAACTTCACTTCATGTACCTAATCCTGCTCATTTCCCATTCCCTCCATATCTGCCCTTATCTCCAGTAGTGTCCTACCCAAATGAAATTTTCAAAAAATATTAATTAAAACAAACAAGCAAAGTTACTTTGCTCCCCCATCTTTTCCACCTCTCCTTAGTGGCATTTGGATGGGTAGTGTGTCATGAAGGATACCTTTTTGTCCACTCAGAGTTTTTTTTTTGTTGTTGTTTGTTTTTTGTTTTTGTTTTTTTTCAAATATTCATTGAAATGCATTGTTGGTCTGGGTCAAGACCTCTGGCTTCTGGTACACCATCAGTGCTGGACCCTCTCTGAAACTTCTTCCAGATATCCCACTGTTGCCCAGAGTCATGGAGATCCTGTGGCTATGTTTCTGCTGGACCAGTCCCTTCATATGATTTGGCAGGTCATAAATGGGGTAGATGTTGGGTTGGGCCAACTCAAAACCCTGAATGTGGGTCTGGGTGGTAGCTGATTTGATCAGTCCAGGCCTCAGGTGAGGGGCAGAGCCAGCTCTTCTACACCCAAGCCATTAGGGCCAGCTCTCCCATGCCTGTGGTGAGGGGCGGGACCAGCTCTTCTGCTACAGAAGACAGTTCGGGGGGCAGGGTCATTTCTCCTAGGACTAGCAAAGGGCAGTGCCAGCTCAACACAGTCCTTGAATTTCAACACACATGGTTCCTATGCCCTCCCCGCGTGGTAACAAGGGTCACGGATATCAAAACATAGCCCCAGCTGCAGCAGGACTATAAACCTAGATGTGGCCCTCTGCAGTAACTCAGGCCTGGTGTCACCATGGTCCTCATGTCAGCACATGCCACTCATGTCAGTATGGCCTGGGTGGCAGCATGGCCCTAAGATACCAACATGGCCTCAGGTGGCAGTCTAGACTCCTGGCATCTGGACAGCCTTCGGTGGTAATAGAAGCCATGGACATCAACACAGACCCTGACTGCAGTAGGGTCACAGACCTAGAGATGGCCATTTGCAGCAGTTCAGGCCTGGATACCATCACTGCCCTGGATGGCAGCTTAGGCCACTCAGTTCAACATGGCCCTGGTGGTGGCACTGCCCTTAGAAACCAACACGGCCACAGGTAGCAACCCAGACTCAGATGGGCATGGTGGTCTTTGGTGGTAACATGGACCATGAACATGAACACAGACCCCAGCTGTGGTAGGACCACAGACCCAGACATAGCCCTTGGCATCAGCCCAACCCCAGGCATCACTATGGCCCCAGGATGCAGCACAGGCCACTCACATCAGTATGGCATAGCTGTATCCTGGCTGTCAGACACCACATGACCTCATGTAGTGGGCCAGACCCTGGGTATCTGTGTGGCCTTTGGTGGTAACAGGAGCAACAGGCATCAACACAGATATCAACAATAGGGCTGCATGGTACCAGATGGCAGCACAGGCCTTTCAGATTAGCCTGGCCCCTGCAGTAGCACAGCCCTTGAACATCAACATGGCTACAGGCGGTGGCCCAGACCCCGAGCAGCCATGTGCCTTTGGTGGAAAAATGGGGCACGGACATCAACACAAGACCCTGGCTGGGGCAGGACCATGGACCCAGACATGACCCTTGGCTGCAGCCCAGGCCCAGATGTCACTATGGCCCTGGATGGCGAGAAGGCCACCCACATCAGCCTGTTCCTCACCACCTACACTCGTTCAGCTCCTCTCCTTCCTACAACACATGACCTAGCTTGCTTCTCTTTCTCTCTCATTTCTCCACCATATATTTGCTCATTGTAATGGTGCTTACCCGCTTAGACAAGGCACCAGGCAGGCCTGTGTCTTCAGCCAGCATGGGCTGTGAGGACCCAGGTGGGCCTGTGTCTGTCTTCAGCTATACTGGACTGGGAGAGCCAGTACCATTTTATTATTATTTGTTTTGATTTAATGGCCTTTCTAACACCATAGATGCTATAATAGTTTTTGAGTGTTCTGAATAAATGTACATTAAGAGGTTGTACTATCTTACTCATGTCACGTCATTTACTTTGGGCTATAAAACAATGGGGCATATGAGATGTGCAATTAATACATTAACCAGGAAAAAGGGTGAGGAAATATATCTATTTATTATAAATAATAATATATATTATATACAAGAATATATTTTATATAATATAAATTATAAATAAGAAATATATCACTTATAAATAAGAATATTTTTTCATAAACAGAAAAATTGTGGGGTTTTTTTGTTTTGTTTTTTTTGAGACAGCGTTTCTGTGTGTAGCCTGACTGTCCTGGAACTAGCTCTTGTAGTCCAGGCTGGCCTCGAACTCCCAGAGATCCGCCTGCCTTTGCCTCCCGAGTGCTGGGATTAAAGGCGTGTGCCACCACCACCCGGCTAGAAAAATTACTTTTTAAGGAAGGATCTTACTATAGCTCAGGCTGGCCTCAAACTCTCAGTCTTCCTGCTTCAACCTCCTAGGTGCTGTATTTACAAGAACAAACCACAGTTCATAGATTATTTATTATGGTTTCAAATAAAAATTCATGAAGTAGATTGATAGAAATTTTAAATATCCATGTGATACAAATAATAAGCTTTGAAAATGTTAGTAAAAGTTAGAAAGAAAAAGAATAATCAAGAACACAAAGCCCACTTTTTTGCTTACAACTAAAGATTCTGCCGCATTCTGCCAGATTGTTCCCAACTTCTGACAACACAGAAGAAAGATGAGAACAAAACATTGCACCTTTGAGACCGCTGTGTTACTCACAGTTTCACCGTGGGTTTGCTAATAGAGATCAGAGCTGCAGAATGTTTTCT
Source organism: Ondatra zibethicus (assembly GCA_004026605.1). Taxonomy (NCBI): domain Eukaryota; kingdom Metazoa; phylum Chordata; class Mammalia; order Rodentia; family Cricetidae; genus Ondatra; species Ondatra zibethicus. Next base: position 12,178 of record PVIU01031547.1, read on the forward strand.
TTTGTTGTTTTTCTTTAGTGACAATTTCTTCTTTAGGTCCCCTGTGGTGATTGCCCTGTATTTGAGACCCATATATCTTACCACCAGCAGAGAACTGGTGTTATCCCAGCATGCTATTATACAAATAGCACAAGGAGATGCCCAGTTGTCTTTGAATGTCTAAATGTCAGGCGCATGACAGAAAACTGGCACACTCAGCATTTCTAGTAATCACAATGTGCATCAGGACTCAGAATTAAATGTTTTCTATATGGATCTTTGGATCTGTAATTCATAGCATGGACACATCTCAGAATCAAATTTACAAAAGTTACTGACAACTCTGTCAATGCTTTGGTGGAATTTTCACTGGAATTTTAGCATCTATGTTCTCAGTTGTCTTCTGAAAGCAAGGACTGTGTCTAAAATATTCTATGAAATAGCTTGTTTCAAAGTTTGATTTGGGACATAAAATATATTTGAGAGTTTCCTTTTCTTTGTCACTTTTATTCTTTATAAATATTATTATTATTATACTGAGTTTTTATATTCCTACACATTTATTTTTCTGGCGATCAAACTGGGACTTCAAATGTGCCAGGCAAGGACTCTACTATGTATTCTCTACATTAACTTTCAACTTATTTCTAGCTATTTTACCATTTGAAAAATTTCATTTTGGTATATAACAGTAACATATTATCATTATTGTTGTGACATTTTACCTTTCAGTTTTCATTATACATTTATAGTTTAGTGGCTAATAGATTTTCAACATATAAAGAACAAAGGCTGATCTTTTTCACTTACGTTACATCTAAATGTTTAGTTATATTTAGAATTGTCCACTCATTTTTATAATAAGCCTGTACTTCTATTTTATGCATTGATATGATGGCAACTTTCACAATCACAGAGCCTCTGACATCACAGAAGCTCAAAACTCTCAAAGACATTGATGTAGGCATCTGGCTTTGGGCCATCCAATAGGCGAGGTCAACACTGAAGCTCAAACCTGAGGCCTTCAATTACATTCTTTGACGGTTTCTTATTATCCCTCAATCCCAATTTGCATGGTTCCAAATCCCTATATAAACTATTTCTAATCTAGATACTTGTCAAAAGTCTATATATTATTTTATATTTTGTGACTTATGAAGAATTAAAATAGAAAAAAGAGAGCAGCATATATGTACTTAATTCAAAGACTGTAGATGTTTCCGAATGTCTTACTAGAAATCTGATGGCACATTGCTACTCTATTTTTCTTTCTCTGTGACTGAAATGTTGGCAGACTATTTAAAAAATTATACGAATGTTTAGTCAAGTTGTTTTCTGAAACAAGACCTTAAAGGTTGAGATGATCTAGTCTTTGTACTGGGAAGCACAAATTGGGGATTCGAAGGTGGAAATAGAATCAGAGATAAAGAGGGGGTGACCAACTTGGGTATTAACCTAATAATACACTCATTATTCACACATTCCTAGGTTCTGCTAGTTTAATGATTGTGCCCAGATGAAATATTTCTATAAGTGAATCTAAAGTGTGCTATTTAGTTGGAAACAGTGGGTGTGTCACCGAGCCCCATCAGTTCCTTAGATAGGAGGAGGATGACTTTGGGAAATTATATATAATAATTTGGAAAGTGAGATCCCTTACATAATATCATCAAAAATCAAGAGTTAGTGGAAACTACTACATCATGTACACACAGATGGCTGAGGAATGACAGACTGAGACATTTTCCAAAGATGCCATTCAGGGAAATGGTAGCCAAAAGAGAGGGGAAACATTATGAGTAATGGAGATGTTTGAAATACTGTTTGAACAAATGAGTATTCCTGTTTCTCCCAGTACTTATCTTGACTATTTTTATTTTTCTTATTGTTGTGAATGAGTTATATTGGTGAAATTGCCCCTTTAATCATTGGTTGCAGGTGGCCAATTTGGACTCCCTATGAAAGTCTGGCATGATGGCAGTGGGCTCAGCTCACTTCTAGCTGTAGCCCACAGATGACTGTACCCACGGCATATTTTGTCATCCTACCTGGGGTTGACTTATGTATTGTCTGTTTTGAAATGCCTTTTTTTTTTTTTAGAAAACAACAATAATTACTATTCAGTTTATCTTCTCTTCTTTTCTGATGGGTTTCAGGTTAGAAAAAGAACAAGCATATGTTATAGCAAGTGATACCTTGATATTTAAATACATATTAAACAAGAGAAAACATTTTCCCTTTCCCTTGTTCATACAAAAGGAGGTATAAGCATATCCCCACCATGGTGTTATCTCTACTTGCTCTCAATTTTATTTCTTTTTTTTTTTCCATACATTGTTTTGTTTTATTTTTTCCATTCAAGAACATAATTAAAGATAAAAAAAAAAAAATTTTTTTTCCTTTCTTCCCCTTCTCCCGGTCCCCTCCCACTACCCCCCACCCCTCCTCCCTCCCCCTTCTTCCTTGAAAGAGGGCATGGTGCCCTGCCCTGTTGGAAGTCCAAGGCCCACCCCCATC
>PVIU01031548.1:0-14685 GCA_004026605.1 Ondatra zibethicus
AAAATATTTTTAATAAAATCATGGAAAAAATTCCCCTAACCTAAAGAAGGAGGTGCATATCAAAGTACAAGAATTATACAAAATACCAAATAGACTGTACCAGAAAAGAAATTCCTCTCAGCACATAATAATCCAACCACTATGTGTACAAAACAAATAAAGAATAATAAAAGCATCAAAGGAAAATGTTCAAATGACATACAGCCTCCTTGCAACAAACATATAAGCACATAATTGTTAGTATAATATTTGACTTCTCGGTGAAGACTCTAGAAGTCAGAGTGACTGGAAAGATGTTCTACAGACTTTAAGAGACCACAGATGCCACATCAGACTACCATACCCAGCAAAACTTTCAATCACAATAGAAAAAATAAATAAGAAATTCATGATAAAACCAAAACCAAATTTAAGGAATATCTATCTACAAATCCATCCCTACAGAAGACACTATAAGAAAAACACAAACCTAAGGAAGTTAATACTACCCAAAAATATACAAGGACTAAATAATTCTAGACCAGCAAATCAAGAGAACACACACAGTTACCACCACCAGCACCACCAACAACAAAGAGCAGCAATCCACTGACACTGTTCATTAATATCTCTTACTAGCTATGGTCTCAGTTCTCCAGTAAAAAGACCCAGACCAAAGAATGGTATTGAAAACAGTATCCACTCTTCTACTATATCTAAGAAATACTTCTTAACATCAAGGACAGACATCATATCCAGATAGAAGAGTAGAAAAAGATATTCCAAGCAAATGGGCATAAGAAGCAAGCCAGTTTGATCATTTTAGTATTTAAAAATATAGACTTCAAACTAAACTAATAAGAATAGATAGGGAAGGACACTATATATTCCTGAAAGGAAAAAATTCACAAAGAGGACTTTGCAGTTCTTAACATCTGTGCACCAAGCACAAGAGCACCCACCACGTGCAAAAAAGTAACACTACTTTTTTTTGGGGGGGGGCAGTCTTTTTATTTGTTATGTCCTCTGCTAGTTTTTGTCATATTTTAACATATCATGTCATGTCAAGTCATGTCACATCATATCATATCCCTGAGATTCTAAGGCTTAGAAGTCTGATTGTTTTCTTTTTTATTATTTATTTATTTATTTAATTTATTTATTTCTCAACTTCCCCTCTCTCCTCCCATTCTCTTCCCCCACCTCCCCTCCACACCCACCTCAATCTACTTCTGTTTCTGTGCAGTCCAGAGCAGGCCTCCCATGGGTCTCCACAAAGCATGGCATAGCAAGTTGCAGTAAGTCTAGGCATCTCCCCGTGTATTAATTCTGACCAACAATATCCAGTATAAGGAAAAGGCTCCCAACTGAAAGTCAAAGCAATAGAAACTGATGTGGTATTCCCCTCTGTATGCTGTGAATATGTTTTATTACCATTGGTTAACAAAGAAGCTGCTTTGGGCCTATGGCAGTGCAGAATAGAGCAAGGTGGGAGTTCCAAGCAGAGATAAAGTAGAAAAAAAGGAAGAGCCAGGGAGACACCATATAGCCACCACAGGAGACAGAAGCTGGACGGAACTCTACCCGTAGAACATGACCATGTTGATACACAGATTAATAGAAATGGGTTAATTTAAAATATAAGAGTTAGCCAGAAATACGTTTAAGCTATTGGCAAAGCAGTGTTGTAATTAATACAGTTTCTGTGTGATTATTTCAGGTTTGTACAGCCAAGAACAAACAGCCTCTGTCTACAAGGGGCAGCCCTGTTTCCACTACTATGAGTTCCATAAGTAGACCAAGCTATGCAGATGTCATATATGTAGATGACCTAGGTCCATCCCAGGAAGAGAAGGAGGAAGTATTGTAGGAACAAGAAGGATAGAGAACATCGTGGGGAATACACACAGAAACAGCTAACTTACATCATAGGAGCTCACAGAATCTGAACCAACAACCAGGGAACTTGTTTGTTTTCTAATGAGAGACAGAAAGCAGAGGATTTTTATAAGTGTTGAGGTATGGAGGAACTGGGAGGAGTAGAGAGAGCAGAAACCATATCAAAATATATTATGAGAGAAAAATAATCTATTTTCAATAAAATGAGTACATAAAACTTGTATTTTTTCTACATATTTTTCAAGGGGGAGTTTTCAGCATTTTATAAATGGATCTATTTATTTATTTATGTATTTATTTTGGACTGGAAAGATGATGCCATACAAGCAGTTATAAAATTGGGATTCCAGACCTCCCGGGTACACTTGGAGATCAAATAAATTTGTAAAAATCAAAAGTGGCACGAGCATAGTGTGTCTACTAATTAGTTGGTGTGGGTTTGAAGTGAGATTAGAAGCAACTCACTTCTAAACAAAACAAAGAGATTAGGGCTCTTTGTTTCAGGTAGAATTTTTGATATAATGGGAATCATTATCATTGTACTCTGAAATATTTTCAAGAAAAATATTCTTTGAAACTATATCTTTTACTTTGACAACATTTTTCTTAATTTTCTATTTTACCCATCAATGCTTAAAATTATTTAGATATATTTTAATGTATCAAATTAGGAAAAAAAAGGTTGAAAAAGTCATTAGATATTGCTGACAAGAAAAGTTAGGAAGAACCCCTAAATTTATCCATTCAAAGTAATCATAGTCAGTACCTGACCCTGCTAATGGTATTTGTAAAGTAGTTTTCTTCTAAAAAAAATTCAGGTATCTCCCTAGGAAGTTAAACCAAAATATATTTTAGCTCATATTTCACTATAGTCTTTTCTTCCACACATCTAATAATTTCCTAACAACTACCAATAGCTACCACCTGTCATCATTCTCAGTGACAATAGTAATTGTGTTATCCTATCTTCTAAGTTAGAATGTCAAGATCAAATCCCAAATTCTCCTCTAATTCTACTTGTCTCACACTACCCAGTAAACTGTCCTATTTCCTGTATATTTATTGAGATGTGAAAAATTGGAGCAACCTTAAAGCAGAATTCACACAAATTTATTTAAAAATTTTTCATCTACAACTTTCATTATCTGTTACCTTGAAAATTAAATTACCCTGCTATACACTTTTTAAGGATAAATTTCCTCTTCTTTCAAAGAGAAATAAAAATAAGCCTGATCTTAAAGGGATCTCAGAGGAATTGCTTTATATAGTTCGTGTAACAAAATTTTCATGGTACCTATCAAACAGTAAGTGTTCAAAGATGCTACCTGCAATCAGAATCAGTGGAAGCAGTGATGACATTTCCTCATCAACATTGGAATTACTATCATCAGCATCATTTTCATAATCATCATTTTGATTTATACCTACTCATCCTTCCTCTTTCTTAACTTGACTCTTCAGCCCATGAGTCTTGGTAGAGATGATACATTTCTAATTATCCAAAGTTATTACTTTTCAAGAGTAAATTTTTAACTAAAATCTATTCAGAATTTCCTTCTGCCTAAAATATAAACTCAGCAATACTCTAGGGGATATACAAATTTCAACTTAAGATTAAGTATACCTGATGTCTCAAACATTTTACCCTAATTTCTGCTGTCTGCTACCAACTAATATGCATTCATTTGCAATTTATTCAGAAGTTACATTCTCTATTCTCTTATGTTTTAAGACATATGTTCAAGTAGCCCAAAGGTAAACTTAGACTTGTTATAGAGAATAGAAAACCCTGAACTCCGTAAAAGTCTATCTTTACCTCCCGAGTTCTGAGATCAAAGGCATGGACCCCGACTCCTGGCTCACTTTCTCTTTCATCTAATGTGCCTTTACAGTACTTCATAGCTGAGACTGCTTTTCCAAAGGAAAGGGTAGGGCATATCATTTACTTTCTCAAATTCAGGCTCAAATATGAGTTTTTCTTTGTTGCTTTCATAATATAGATCTTAGTAGACACATTCATTTAAATTGTTACTGCACAACTGTACAGGAATTGGAACGGGCTTTGTGTGAGCATGGTTTCAGGATCAGAACCTGGGACAAGTTGTTATTATGGACTTGGCAAAATCAGCCTTTCCTGATTCCCAGTTGCTATAATGAGGAGTCTTTCAAACTCCCTATAACAATTCCAATGCATTGCTTTGTTTTTCAAAACTAAAGCATTGTATGCCCTATTGACTCCATCTTGGGATATCTATCTTTTTTTTGATAATTGTATTTTTGTTTTAAAATATGCTCTCAAATTGTTAAGTCCCGTAAGCCATGAATATCTCTTCAAAATTGACATGAATTTAAATAGTTCTCTCAGAATAACTTCAGAAGATTAAAATTTTCTTTTCAAACACTTAGTTGAGAATCAGTTTCCCATTGGGCATACATACTAAAACTCCTGAACATAATTTTGCTAAACTTCAACTATTCCAATGTTTAGAATATCCTATTTCCTTCAGAAAAGGATTTTTAAATGATTTTGTTGCTCTGAAGTCACACTTGAAATAATAGTGTTTTGAGTATAACTCTTGGAAACTTTCCTTGGGGATAATTGTATTTTTCATAACACAGGGGATGCATACTCTCATTTGAATCATTGGTCTTTCTTGTCTCAGGTATTTACAAAATATCATGTGCATAAATGACTGAAATTAAGGAGAAAGGTGCGTGCAAATTTAGGTTTACATCTTCCAGTTGTGTCTTTTATCTAAAGGAAGTCTCTTCTTTACCTTTTCTAAAGTTTGCGTTCCTGCGTGAATTAGGAATACCTCTGTTACAGTCAGTCAAATTCACATATATGTGGACCAACCCTTTATTTCATGGTACAATTTAAAGAATTGTTACTATAACTGCCAAAACCCAAAAGACTGAAATCACCTAATTCCTCTAGTAATATATGACTTTCCCATAATAAAAATTCAACATTTTTGATGTTTAAATCTTAGTGGCTGGTACGGTGGTGCAAGCCTTTTCTCTGGTGACAGAGGTAGGAGAGCTCCATGTTCAAAGGCAGTTTGGTCTACAATGGGAATGCCAGGGCAACCAGGGTCACATCCTGTGACCCCTTCAAAAATTTTGAATGTTATTATAAAACTATTTCAAAGGATATTTTTTCTTTTCATTTTAAATCTATTTATTTTACATTCTGACCACAGTTTATCCTTTTTCCTTTTCTCCCAGTTCCTCTCACTTCTTCCCGTCTACCCCACCTCTGTAGGAGGAGGGTGCCTATTCTTCCCAGCCACCCGGCTAGCTGAACACCAAAATAACCACACAGAAACTATATTAATTAAAACACTGCGTGGCCCATTCATTAGCTCTAGCTTCTTATTGGCTAACTCCTACATCTTTACTTAACCCATTTTTATTAATCTGTATATCACCATGAGGTTGTGGCCTACCAGCAAAGTTTTAGCATGTCTAGCTCCAGTCATGGATCCATAGCATCTCTCTCCACCTTCCTTCTTCCAGTATTCAGTCCAGTTTTCCCCTCCTAAGCTCTGCTCTATCAACAGGCCACGGCAGTTTCTTTATTCATTAACCAATTATAGCAACACATAGACAGAAGGACCACCCACACCACAACCCCAATCCACTTTTCCTCCATTTCTGTTCAGAAAAGGGCAGGCATCCCAGGGATATCAACAAAACATGGCACATCAAGTTGCAGTAATACTAAGCACCTTCCCTTGTATTAAGGTTGGACAGGGAACCCAGTATGAGAATAGAGTCTCAAAAGCCAGAAAAGAATTAGAGATAGCTCCTGCTCCCACTGTTAGGAGTCCCATAAGAAGACCAAGCTACACAACTGTAACATATATGCACAGTCAGTCTAATAAAGGCTCCCAGGTTGTTGATTCAGTCTCTGTGAGCTTATATGAAGCCAGGTTAGTTGATTCGTGATTTTACTTGTGAAGTCCTTGACCCCTCTGACTCCTACAATCCTTCCTCCCTCTTTTCAGCAGGATTCCCTGATGTCAGCCTAATGTTTGGCTGAATGTCACTGTTTCTGTTTCTGTCAGTTGCTGTATGAAGACTCTCTGAAGACATTTGGGCTAGACACCAATCTATGAGTATAATAAGGTACCATTGTGCATTGTTATAATGACATGTTATGTTTTTCTTCAGTCATGTTTGGTTCAACCCCAGGTCTCTGGATCATTGTGCCTCTGGATGCTGGTGTTTCTGGTAATGTCAAGGATAGGAGTAATCTCATGCATGGGTCTCAGAGTAGACTAATCATTGGTTGGCCACTCCCTCAATCTCTATGCAATCCTCACATGAGCACATCCCATAGGCTGGACAGACTAGGTAGGTAGTAATGTGGCTGGGATGGTGCCTCAATCCCTCCACTGGAAGTCTTGCCTGGTCACAGAAGATTGGCTATTCAGGCTACAAATTCACTATTGCCAGGAGGCTTAGCTTGGAGATTCCTGGAAGATTCCCTTGCAGCAGATTTCTACCTGACCAAAAAATCCCCCCTCCATTCCAGTCATGTGTTAGTACTCCTCCCATCTCCCCTTGACCTGATTCATCATGTTCCTATCCCCACTCCCACTTAGCCCATACATGAAAACTCTTTTATTTCCCCTTCCAAGGAAGATCCTGGGTTACCCCCAATGAGCCTTCCTTGCTACCCTGCGTCTCTGGGTCTGGGGAATAGAGCATAGTTATCCTTTGATTTATGTACAATATCCACTTATGAGTGAGCATATACAACGTTTTTCTTTGTGGGTCTGTGTTACCTCAGGATAAATTTTTCTAGTTCCATCCGTTTGCCTGTAATTTTCATGAGGTTTAAAACAACTAAGTTATACTCAACTTTGTAAATGTATGGCATTTTCTTTATCTACTCCAGTGGAGGGATATCAAGGTTGTTTCCGGGTTCAGGCTATTGCAAATAAAACTACCATGAGCATAGTTGAGCAAGTAAGTGTCCTTGTGCTATGATTGAGCATCCTTTGGGTATATGCCCAAAAGTGGTATCCCTGGGTTTTGAGGTACACATACATTCCCAGATTTCTGACAAACCACCATATTGATTTCCAAAGTGACTGTACAAGTTTGCACTCCCACCAGTAATGGAGGAATGTTCCCTTTTATTCCACATGCTCACCAGCGTGAGCTGTCATTTGTATTTTTGACCCTAGCCATTTGGACAGGTGTAAGATGAAATCTCAAAGGCATTTTTATTTGCATTTCACTGATTGCTAAGGATGGTTGAACATTTCTTTAAGTGTTTCTTGGCCATTTGATATTGCTCTGTTGAAAATTATTTAGAACTCTACCCCATTTTTAATTGGATTATTTGTGTTTTTGAAGTCCAATTTATTGAGCTCTTTATATATCTTAGAAATAACCCCTCTGTCAAGATGTGGAATTAGTGAAAATTAAAAAAATTATCCTATTTGATAGGTTGCCATTTTGTTTTATTGACAGTGTCCTGTTGTCAGGGTTTTTGTCCTGCTCAGTTCCCACAATCATTAATCCCAAAGAAATCATACAGAGGTCTACATTAACTGTAAACTGATTGGCCAATTAGCACAGGCTTTTTATTAACTCTTATAACTTATATTAGCCCAATATTCTCATCTATTTAGCCACATGGCTCAGTTTTTAGCAAGGCACTCACATCTTCCTTCTTCTGTGGCTGGGCTAGGACTGCAGAGGGAACTTCCTTTTTGATCCAGAATTCTCCTGTTCTCATTGACCCACCTCTGCTTCCTGTCTGGTTGTCCCACCTATACTTCCTGCCTGGATACTGGCCAGCCACGTTTATTTAAAATATAATTGACAGAATACAGACCATTCTCCCACACCACTTCCCCATTTTTTTAAACAAAGGAAAATACGCATAGTCTAATTTTTGGGAATGTGGGCGTAGATTTTCGGCTACTTTTTGCTGGTTGGGGGTGCTGATAATCTTATGGGGACCTAAAGAAAATTTAGAATTATGATCAAGTTCTGATTAGAGTATCCTGTGAGACTTGATCTCAGTTAGCATGTTGACGCTGTTTTGAATGTGGAACTCTGACATCTGGGCCATCTGTTCTTACCAGAGGTTTTTTAGGTGGTCTTTCTTGATCAAACCTGATTTTTTTTTACCTGAGAATGAATCCACAGCCTCTCATTTCCTGTGGGAAAAAAAGCAAATATTCTTCTCCAAAGAAACACACCTTTTGACTTCAATTTTGAAGTCAAGGTATTTCTAAAATATGTATCTTGGATTAATTTAGCAGCATTTATAAATAAATATCTTTTAGCAGCTGTAGCTCTTTCTTCAACATTTTAACAATGTAAAGAGAACATATAACATACAGTATACAGACTGTGTATTTTTTACCATTACATGGCTTTATTTTAACCTCTATTTCTTTTATTTTTACTTTTAATTTTTGGCTTTTTGAGACAGGTTCCCTGTGTATCTTTGGCTGTACTGGAACTTTCTCTGTAGACCAGACTGTGCTTGAACTCACAGAGATTTGCCTGTCTCTCCCTCCCAAGTGGTGGGATTAAAGGTGTCACATCTTGCTTCTTCTGTGGTTGGGCTAGGACTGCAGTGGGAACTTCCTTTTATCCAGAATTCTCCTGTCCTCATTGACTCGCTTCTACTTCCCGTCTGGTTGCCCCACCTATACTTCCTGCTTGGCTACTGGCCAATCAGTGTTTATTTAAAATATAATTGACAGAATACAGACCATTCCCCACAGTGTCCTTTGCTTTGTAGAAGTTTTTCAGTATCATGGGGCCCCATTTATTACTTGTTGATCTCAGTATCTGGGGTTTTAATATTCTATTCAGGAATTTTTCTTCTGTGCCAATGTTTTCAAGGCTTTTCTCCACATTTTCTTTTATTGGGCTCAGTGTATCTGGAGTCATGCTGAGGTTTTTTTATCCACTTGGACTTTCATTTTGTTCAGGGCTATCGATACAGATATATTTGTATTCTTCTACATGGCAACATCCACTTATATCAGCACCATTTGCTAAAAATGCTTTCTTTTCCACTGTATAATTTTGACTTCTTTGTCAAAACTCAAGAGTAAATATGTGTGTGGATTTATGTCTGGGGATTCTATTGCAGTCCATTGGCTTATCTATCTGTTTTGTGCCAATACCATGCAGTTTTTGTAACTATTGTTCTGTAGTAAAGCTTGAAATCATGGAACTCTGGAAGTTCTTTTATTGTACAGGATTGTTTTAGCTATCCTGGTTTTTTTCTTTTCCTCATGAAACTGAGTCTTTTTCTTTCAAGGTCTGTAAAGAATTGTTTTGGGATTTTAGTGGGGAATTCTTTGAATCTGTAGATTGTTTTGGTAAGATTACCACTTTTATTATGTTGATCCTACCTATCCAAGAACATGGGAGACCTTTCCAATACTTTCTGATATTTTCTTCAATTTCTTTCTTCAAAGATTTGAAGTTCCTGTCATACAGATTTTTCACTAGCTTGGTGAAAATTTTACCAAGATATTTTACATTATTTGTGGCTATTGTAAAGGGTGCTGTTTCCCTGGTTTCTTTTCCAAGCCAGTTTGTTGTTTCTCTGAGGAGAGTTACTGAATTTTTTTAGCTAACCTTGTATCCAGTCAATTCACTGAAGGTGTTTATCAGCTGCAGAAGTTCCCTGGTCAATTATTTTGGGTGGGGGTGGTTATGTCACATCATCTGCAAATAGAGATACTATGACATCTTCTTTTCCATATTGTAGCCCCTTGATCTTCTTTAGTTGTCTTATTGTTCTAGCTAAAACTTTAAGGACTATATAAAATAGATATGAAGAGAGTAGACAGTTTTATCTTGTTCCTGATCTTAAAGGAATTGTTTTGAGTTTCTTGCCATATAATTTGATGTTGACTATCAGTTTCCTGCGTATTGCTTTTACTGTGTTTGTCTATATTCCTTGTATTTCTGCTCTCTCCAAATACGTTATCAAAAAGGGTGTTGGATTTTGTCAAAGGTTTTTCCAGCATCTAATGAGATAATTATGTTTTTTTCTTTTAGCTTGTTTATATGGTAAATTACATAGACTTACTTTTATATGTTGATCCATCTCTGAATCTCTGGGATGAGGACTGCTTGATTATGGTGGATGATGTTTTTGATGTGCTCTTGGATTCAGTTTGACAGCATTTTATTGAGTAATTTTGCACCATTGCTCATGAGGAAATTGGTCTGTAATTCTCTTTCTTCGCTGAGTCTTTGTTTGGTTTGAGTATCAAGGTGACAGAAGCCCCTTCGAAAGAACTTCACAATGTTCTTTCTGCTCCTATTTGATTAAATAATTTGAGGAGTATTGGTATTAGCTCTTCTTTTAATATCTGATATAATTCTTCACTAAAACCATCTGGCATTGGAATTTTTTTTGTTGGAAGACTTTTAATGAATGCTTCTATTTCTTTAGGGGTTATAGGTCTTTTAAAATTATTTATCTGTTCTTGATTTAATTTTTGTAAGTGATGAAGGATGCCCTTGTATATGTGGTGAATATGTATTATTACTTTTGCTTAATAAAGAAACTAGTCAATCATCAGGAAAAATAGAGCCAGGTGGGAAATCCAAGCAGAGAGACAGAGAGAAAGAAGGTGAAGTCAGGAATATGCCAGCACCCACTGGAGGAGTAAGAAGCCAGACATTACAGGTAAGCCACAGGGCACATGAAGATACACAGATTATAAATAATGGGTTAATTAATATGTAGAGCTAGCCAGTAAGAAGTCTGGCCAAACATTTTAATTAATATTAAGCCTTCAAATGATTGTTTTATAAGTAGCTTCAGAAACCAGTGGGCAGGACAGAAACCAGTGCAGTGGGACTGGGTGTGACAGAAAAAGGTATCCAGCTACAAAGAAGTAGTATCTCTCAAATTTGTTCATTTCTTTTAGATTTTCCATTTTGTGGAGTACAGGTTTTTGAAGTTTGACCTAATGATTCTTTGGCTTTCCTTGGTGTCTGTTTTTATGGCCCCTTTTTGTTTCAGACTTTGTTAATTTAGATATTGTCTCTCTGCCTTTTAGTTAGTTTGAATGAGGGCTGGTCTATCTTGTTGACTTTCTCCAAGAATCAACTCTGTTTCATGGATTCTTTCTATAATTCTCTTTGTTTCTATTTTGTTGATTTCATCCCTCAGTGTGATTATTTCCTACCCTCTACTCCTCTTGGGTGCATTTTCTTCTTTTTGTTCTAGAATTTTCAGATCTACTCTTAATTTGCTAATTAAATTTGTACTTAATTTGCTCTCAATATCTTTCTGAAGGCACTTAGTGCTATGCACTTTCCTCTTGACACTGATTTCAGTGTCCCAGAAGATTGAGTAGGTTGTGCTTTCATCATTGAATTCTAGGAAATCTTCCACTCTTTCTTTATTTCTCTCTTGACCCAGTGTAATTCAGTAAATAGCTGTTTAGTTTCCTTGACTTTGTATGCTTCCTATATGTAGTTTATATTGTTGTTGAACTCCAGCTTTAATCCATGGTGTTCAGATAAGATACAGGGAGTTATTTCAATTCTTTTGCATCTGTTTAGGCTTGCTTTGTGGCTCAGTATATGGCCAATTTTGGAGAAGGTTCCATGATGTGCTGAAAAGAAGCTTTATTCTTTAGTGTTTGGGTGAAATGTTCTGTAGATACCTTTTGGGTCCATTTGAGTCATAACAATTGTTCGTTCAATTGTTTCTGTTTAGTTTCTATCTGGAAGACCTGTCCATTGATGAGAGTGGGACATTAAAGTCTCCCACTATTAATGTGTGAAGTTCAATGCATGATTTAATCTTTAGTAATGATTCTTTTACAAATGTGGAAGACTTTGCATTTGGGACATAGATGTTTAGAACTGAGAGTTTATCTTGGTGGTTTTTTTCCTTTGAAGAGTATTACATGTCTTTCTTCATCTCATTTGATTATGTTTCACTTAAAGTCTATTTCGTTAGATATCAGGATAGCTACACCAGCTTGCTTCTTAGGTCTGTTTGACTGGGAAAAAAAAAAAACAACTTTTTCCAGCTCTTTATTCTGAGGTAATATCTATCTTTGATGTTCAGATGTGTTTCTTGTATGGAACAGAAGGATGGATCCTGTTTTGACATTCATTCTGTTAGCCTGGATTTTTTTATTGGCAAATTAAGTCCTTTCATATTGAGGGGTTTTAATGACCATATTGTTAATTCCCGTTACTCTTTTTTTATTGGTGATAGTGATCTTGTGTTTCTTTCCTTTAGTTTTTATTTTCCTGGTGTGATATTAGCTATTGCCGGGATTTTCCTGTGTATTGTTAACTTCCTTGTGTTGAAGGTTTCTTTCTAGCACCTTCTGCAGGAATGGATTTGTGGATAGATATTATTTAAATTTGACTTTTTCATGAAATATCTTGCTTTCTCCATCTATGGTTATTGAAAATATTTCTGGGTAGTCAGGGCTGGTAATTGTGGTCTCTCAGAGTCTGCATAGCATCAGTCCAGGCCCTTCTAGCTTTTAGATTCTTGTTGAGAAGTCATGTGCAATTTTTAATAGGTCTTCCTTTATAAGCTATTTGGTCCTTTTCCCTTGCATCTTTTAATATTCTTTCTCTGTTCTGTATTTTATGGTACTGGTATTTTGTTTTCCAATCCAATCCATTTGGTGTTCTGAGAGTTTCTTATAGCTTTATAGGCATGTCCTTCTTTAGATTAGGAAAGAGCTTAAAAAAACAAGTTTTCTGAGATTTTGAGCTTGTGTTCTTCTTCTTCTATTTTTATTATTCTTAGGTTTGGTCTTTTCATAGTGTACCATATTTCCTGGCTGTTTTATGTTAGATATTGTTTAGATTACACATTGTTTGACAGATTAATATATTTCTTCTATCATATCTTCAATGCCTGAGAGTTTTTAATTCTTCTGGGGATACTTGTGTCTATACTTCCTGTCCATATAATCAGATTTTCCATTTCCAGAATTATTTCAGTTTGTGTTTTCTTTATTGTTTCAATTCCAATTTTCAGGTATTAAATAGTTTCCTTCATTTGTTTTTCTGTTTTTTATTGTTTTTATTTGCATTCTTTGAGGGATTTTTGATTTCCTCCAATTTTTATTTGTATTTTTCTTAATTTCTTTAAAGGAGTTCATTATTTCCTCTTTAATGACATCTGTAATCTTCATAAGGTACTTTTTAAGAAAGTTTCCATGTGTTTCAGCTGCCTTAGGAAATTTAGGACTTGCTGTCATAGTATAGCTGGGGTATGGCCATGCCAAACTACCCTGGCTATTGTTGACTATATTCTTACACTGACACTTAGGCATCTGGGCTCAGAATGATTATAGGTCTATGTAACCACTTTTGAGTTTGTCTTTGTTGAATGGTGTTTTGTTTCTTTGTAGTAAGAGGTGCGCAGGCTGTGTCCTTCTGCCTGGCTCCTGTCCACCAAAATAATTACACAGAAACTGCATTCATTTAATTACTACCTGGACTATTAGTTCTAGCCTCTTATTGGCTAACTCTCACATCTTGATTAACCCATTTCCATTAATGTGTATCACCACTTGACTGTGGCTTACCGGCATGAGTCTCAGCAACATCCGTCTTGACCAGGAGAATCATGGTGTCTGCCACACTTCCCTTCCTCCCAGCATTCCATCCTATCTACTCCGCCTACCTGATTTCTGCCCTATCAAAAGGCCAAGGCAGTTTTCTTTATTCAACCAATGAAAGCAATACAAATGAAGAAGCACCTTCTACACCATTTCTTGGTTTTTGTTTCCTTTCTTCTTGTTGTTTTGTGGTCTGGACTTCTAGTGGTCAGCATGACCTCTGATCTAGGAAGTCTCTGTTCAACTTGGGAGCTTGCCTTCTGGTAGTAAGCTTGGCCCTTGGTCCAGCATGGAGAGCTTGTTCATCTGACTAATACGGCCCATTTTTCTGATTGCTGCTGTGGTCTGTACATGTTCATCCAACTGGTGTGGTGTATACCTGAGGCACTGAGTTCTGCTCCACAGACTGGTGTGGCCTGATCCCCAATAGTCTGATTCTACCTTGGTTGGACTGTGGGCAGGGTCCAGCAAAGGTACTGGTGATGAGGTGATGGATCTAGGAAAAAATCTGGAAAGCTGCGCAACTAGGCTGGAAATCAGATCACTCACTTGTTCTTTCAACTGGATTGGACTGTCCCTGAGCAGATGAAGTCCGCCCAAGTTGGAGGAAGAGCTGGCGGTAGGGAGAATGTTGAGTTGGGAGGATTTGGGAGGCTCAATGGGTTATGGGGAAGCAGGATCCTGGGAGTGAGGCCAGTGGGGTCATTCACTAACTTATCTAATTTGTGTTGCTTGCACTCGAGCAGGCCCAGGATAATGCTTAAATTCAAAAATCATCCTGGATCCTGTTACACCTTATTGCATCAGCCAAGTTATATATGATAAGCATATAGGGACAATGTGATTCATAAGTCTTCTCAAGGCATATTTTGGTGTTGGCTATTTTGATAAATACATAATCACTGACCAACCATGCTATTCGCTAAGGGAGGGAGAGGAAAATGAGGGAAAATTCCATATCTTGCTTGAGGCATTCCTTATCTTAATAACCAATTTCTGCAGGCACCTCAGAAATTTCTCCATATATACCTTCTTCTAAATTGAGCTAATTAGTCCTTTCCTTCAAAACAGATAATTCCTTAAATCCAATTTATATTTATATGTAAATTTATAATAATTCTCAAATATAGTCTCAAATCAACTACAAATACTATTAATGGAGATAGTAAAGGATCACAAAGCTATGTCAATAGGAAGG